>JANAVB010044017.1:2838343-2975843 GCA_029216955.1 Iris pallida | reverse complement strand
AAGAGGGTTTATACATGATTGATTGCACAGGACATTGAGGGTTACATTTGAAAGTTATGTGCCAGGTTAGCAGGATATAGAAGCATGCAGTGTGTGGTTCTGTTCTGGGGACAGTTAGGTGTGCCTAGCATTGTAGCTATGACAATAAGCCTGTAAATTGATCCTGAATACACTAGTAGGCACAAATGGTTCTTGAGTACCAATACTCTAGTGTAGTAATTTGTGTATAATCGAGGGGTAATAGAGTACACAATGGGAAATTATAACAGGGAATAGGAATGTCACAATGATAGATAGGAAACCAGTATAAGCCCCATGTTATGAGGATAGTATTAAGGTTCCCTCTTTGCATGTACCCTGTGTGTATATCTAGGGGTAAATGGATGAATCAAATTAAACTAGACATGCAAAGTAAGGGACCAAGTACACTTAGTTAGTAAAGGGAACCAATTTGAACTAAGTCAAAGAGAAGTAGATAGATCATTATTGATTTCAAGCTATCTATTAACATTATGTATATGCTTTAAATAGGTTAATCGGGCTTTGACTTAACACTTGATCGTACCCGCAGCTCAGGACCACAGGCAAGTACACCTTGCCTTCCTCTATAGTTTTATTTACATGCATTACATTTCATTATTCAGTCTTTTGATTGTTTATGGACATGTGCTCTTCGTATTATATTCTGTTGAGTTGTTTTCATTGCATATAGTCGTGTTCATATTTGGCCTTATGGTTCACATTTGGAGTTGTTCTTATCAGTACCTTGCTTGAGTCGTGTCATAGAACGAGTGCGTGTAGTTGAACTGCTAAACCCTTGATTATCGTTTTACACAACCAGAGAGTCCATACTCGAGATGAGGGTTGACCAGTGCACCAGAGATTCCACACTCGGGACGAGGGTGTTTGTCGTATTCATTGGCACCAGAGAGTCCACACACGGGACGAGGGTGTTTTGCCTTGAACTAACCAGAGAGTCCACGCTCGGGACGAGGGTTAGTGATTAGTTCAAACCCGTGAGTCCACACCCGGGATGAGGGTTTGGTTTCCCATTGATCTCGTGTTCATTGTTCACCTGGCAGTTCATTTATGCGTAGTTGTTCTAGTGTTCGTGTTCATATCCACTTGTCGTGTTTCTGTCTTTCTTGCTTATTTTCTTATGCATGATAAAACTGTTAGATAGACATGTTTATATGTATCTTTCTAGTCCTCTGAGGACCTGATGAACTCTTCAGGTTAGCCGAGTTTGAGTCAGGAGCAGACGAGCAGGTTGAGTCGGCATCAGACCACGGTGCCTTATAGTTAAGGTTGTCTTGATTAGCAGTTTGTACTCAATTAGTTTATTTCATGTATTTTCTCTATTTTTGTCTATTGGTAGTGGATTTGTGTCCACCGGACGTGACTTGATTCTTGGAAACATTCAGTTATATTCTTTATTGCTCAGTTTTAGGTTTAATTCATTGACCTTGGTTGTGTTTTGATTATTCTATGGATGAGATATAGATTTCCAAGTGATTCTAGATTCAGTGAATTGTGAGTTATAGACAGTGTTCTACCGCCGACATTGCGGCGTAGGCTAGGCTTGGACACGCTTCGCATCCGAAATGCGGGTGCGGGTCGTGACAAGTTTTTTGGTGGCCCATGCAGGTCTATGTTAATCACTTCGGTTACGTCACTGTACCATCGTGAGCCTGCAAATAGGATTAGACTCATAGGATCTCATCCACGTGTCTTGACTCCTTGTTGATCTCTATCCTTGATTATTCATTAAATCCTCGACTTGCATCCAGCTTAAAATTATTCAACGGCTAAAATATTTTCTTTGTTACAGTTAAGATGGACTCTCAAGACAGGTACAATGCTTCCTTTAACACTCCACCGATACAGGAGGGTTTTTCACATACATGACCCCACCAACACAAGGAGTCAAGCTCACTCATATGGGCAATCCGCCACAGCTGTAGCTCTCGAGATTCCGCAGAGATGACATCCCACCACCTCCGCAGTTTCCTCCGCAGACTCCACCACCAGCACCCGTTATGCCACCAGCATCTGTTCCACCGCCAGTACAAGTCCCGCATCCAGCACGTGTTCCCTGTCCAATACCAGCCATGCACCCAGCACCAGCGATTCATCCAACACCAGCGAGGTATCCAGCTCCCATGATGCACCCAGCACCTACAATGTATCCAGCACCAGTTCTGTCTCTGCCACTAGCACTGGACAATGTCACACTCCTGGGGATCTTTCTGCAGCAAGCCAATATGTTTCGCGACACTTTGAGGGAGGCTCTTCAGATTAGAGATGCTCCCCGACAGCACCCTGGAACTTCATGGACCTCCGGCCCAGGGAGTTTTATGGGATAGAGAGGATCCTCTATGCTGATGAGGGGTTAGAGAATGTGGAGCGATACCTAAAGATGGCCCGTATTCCAGAAGATCTGAAGATCGAGTCAGCTAGTGGACAGGTTTTCGACATCGCGCGGACGTGGTACCAAGGCGAGCCCCGATTTTCTGCTCCAGACGTAACTTGGGAGGAATTCAAACGACTGTTCAAGAAGAAATTCAATCCATACGTAGCACGAGAGGCATTGGTGAGTCAGTTCGAGCACCTAGAGCAAGGCAACCACATCGTCGACGAGTACACCTCAGAGTTTTCTCGTCTCAGCCGCTTCGCAGAGAGCTTGGTCAGCACCCCTGAAGACAAGGCGCAATAATTCATGAAGGGACTATCTTACGAGATTCGTCTAGCCATCGCCACCAGTCGAGCCGCCACTTACGAGGAGATTTTGGAGGTCGCCCAAGCTGTAGAAGAAGAGCTGAGCCACAAACCGAAGAGGAATCGAGACGTATTCGGAGGAGGCAACAACCAATCAGCACCGGCAAAATGCTCCAATATTCCAGGGAAGACCTCAACGCACCAGCATCAACAGCAACCAAAAGCAGTCCCACAACAAGTTCAAGATGTTCCCACCTGCCAGTATTGTAAGAAGAGAGGCCACGTCCAAGAAGACTGCCGTAGATGGTTAAGGTTGTGTTATACTTGTGGATCCAACCAACAACTCTCTCGAGATTGCCTGAAGAGAAATGCGACTGCACCACCATTACCAGCTGCACAGGGAGGACAAGCTTATGCCATGATCATGGAGGATGCGACGCACCGCAAGGAGCAGCTGGCAAAAATTTCCAGTAGATATTGGCAGTAGTATAGATAGGCCTATATTAAACTTTGTTTTGTTTAAGAGGAATTGAATTTCTTATATAACATTTAAGTTAAACTATTCATTCTAATAGAATGCGGCTCATTAAATTTCGAGGATGAAATTTGTTTAAGGGGGGTAGAGTTGTCAACCCCTTGACCAATTTTTTTTCTCTTATTTATTAAAATTATACCATTCTTTATTGTCTCATATATATTTGCTATATTTTATATTTTGTTTTACTTAAAATATCAACAGAGGATCAAACGGGTAATAAAGGAATTGACAGGGGCTATAGTCAAATTTTTATTAATTCAAATTTCCCCTGGCCGTTTTAGAACTCGACCATTAGGGATTAGTATCAATCGAATTTAAATTGATTTCCTCAAATCCATTAGGATTTGAGATAAAATTCAACTCCTGAATATATATATATATATATATATATATATATATATATATATATATATATATATATATATATGGAGAGGTATAGCCGCCTTTCTCTACAAAACCCTAGCATCTCAACTTCAATTGCTGCCGCTAGTTCTTCCTCTTTCAAGCCGGGATAAATCTTTGGAGAATCGTCGAGTAAACAATCGATTCTTCGAAACAGGTAATCCTTTCTCTATGTAACCGCGCCATTCATTTCCTTTAACTAGTTGTTTGTGTCCTGCGTAGTATTGGTGTTTGGGAATATGCCAATGAGAACCCTCCTGGTATCCAGTAACATTCGATACATGAACTTTCCTTGTGACCATCGATTTTGGATTGGTGAAGTTTTCCTTGTACCAGTAGATTTTAATATGGAACTATCCCTTGCGTGACCCATTGATACTAACATAATGGAGTTCCTTTCTATTAACCATTAGAATACCATATGAGTTACCATGTACCATAAGGGTACTAGAGCAGATAGACTTGCATACCACTACGAGGAAGGGGGGCTTCCATCGAGAACAAGAGTATGTAAGGGTACATGGGTATGACAGAGTAGGCTAGTAGGCATTAGCAGTAATATAGTAGCTGGAGGTCTTGGGGTGTTCAGTAAACAAGGATGTCAGGTCAGAACACCCATAGGGCAGCCTAGGTACAGGAGGAAATACAAGGCCTTAAGAGGTGCAAGACATTACCAAGAGGCTTATCAATCAAATGCAGGTGCCAAAACAACAGTATACCCTTAGAGGTTTCTATGTAGGATCAACCTATGCATTGGTATGCTAAATTGTATGTCATAAATCAATCAGTAGACTTAGATTGCATTATCTGGATTTAAGAGTATAGAAAGAAGCATTATATGGGCATTGACAGACATATCATAGGAGATGAGGGTACTTTGATACCTTGATAATAATTAAGAGTAGGCTAGTCTCATGTGATAGACTTAAGAAGGATTGGTACTGAGTATTGACTTGTGAAATTCCTAAAGTCCTAGGAATATCTGCATATCCTAGGCAAGACCAGTCCCATCCTCATACAAGTTGACTGATACCCTTAGAGTGTCAGCCCACATCAAATATATAAACAGTCATCACACTGTGTAGCCCACATCATGTATAATGTCAGTCCCCATTTGACATTATGTCCATTCAAACTTGATGTCCTGACCTTGCCATTGTTCTGTCCATTTTATTATCAATCCACTGTTTGGTTTGTTGGTCAACCTTGCACTCAGGGTATCAGGTAATAGATGGTTAGCCATATCCTTGGGTCAGCTCCCTGCTCCTCATAGATTCAGTTACAGTAGGAAGTTAGTTATGTCCTTCTTTCCTTTTAATTTTTTATATGTTCTGCATCATAGGATCAGTCCTTATCCATTTACTTGCTGTCTAGTCCCTTAGAGCATTGATGTGAGTCCACTACTACCTAAATTCAACAGTCCTATATGTATATGTGTTCAGTTGGGATTTACATTATGGTTCAGTCATTGTAGAGGAACTGGACACATGGGAAATATAGGGAGATAGGTGGAAGTCTCCATATGTGAATGCTCATGATGATTAGTGATGTCTAAGATGCAAGTGTGAGTAGTCATCAAGATGTGACATGCCTTGCTGATTAAATAAGATCAAATTTAAGTGAAGTAGAATGTAAATGTAAGTATGCAACTATTGTAAAATGTTTTTTTCTTTTATCAGTTCCACAAAAGTGATTGACAGAAACGGTGTGTAATTTATTCTAGTAGACTATCTACTGTAATCTGGTTTCTCTTGGTTGGTAATTTCGGAGTGAGGATTTGGCATTTGATTCCAATACATGTTTTCTAGGCATTGTGGAATTAGAGTGGTATCAGTAGGATATAAACTGGAAAAAGTATCCAGTATCTGTTAATTGATGTCCTTTCCAATATTTGACCAAAACAAGACCATTGTATACTTATATTGGAGATGAGTACATGAAGAAATAAGGCAAATGCATTATTGTTTATTCCGCAACCCTAATTGGAAATTGATGAATATATTGAATCAGTGTGACGGGAAATTGATGGTTATACTGAAGAATTGATGTACCAGGGTGACAGGAATGACTGGCAGGTTTTGAACCAAACTAATGAGGGTCTAAGGACACTTACCAGGTTAAGGGCAACCCTATGACACTACTTCCAAGTACAAGTACCAAAACTTCTAAGGGAGATCTGTTGGTATCTTAGGAGTACTATCAGCAAATGAAAAGGGGGTCCCCACTGAACAATGTTCAGTTTATGCCAATATCTGAGATTGTTAGCACAGTTGCCAACATTGGGAGCAGGGAATCCTAAGAGGACTCTTGCCTTGATGTACTCAAGGTACACCTTACCTGTATTGTCAGTAGGGTATAGACACTAGATGAAAAGTATCCAAAGGTTGAGATAGCTAACAAGGAAAGCAGAGGAAGGTTTATAGATAATTGATTGCACAGGACATTGAGGGTTACATATGAAAGTCATGTGCCAGGTTAGCAGGATACAAAAGCATGCAATGTGTGGTTCTGTTATAGGGACTGTTAGGTGTGCCTAGCATTATAGCTATGACAACAAGCCTGTAAATTGATCCTGAATGCACCAGTAGGCACAAATGGTTCTTGAGTACCAATACTCTAGTGTAGTAATTTGTTTATAATCGAAGGGTAATAAAGTACACCATGGGAAATTGTAAGAGGGAATAGGAATGTCATAATGATAGATAGGAAACCAGTATAAGCCCCATGTTATGAGGACAGTATTAAGGTTCCCTCTTTGCATATACCATGTGTGTATATCTAGGGGTATAGGGATGAATCAAATTAAACTAGACATGCCAAGTAAGGGACCAACTCCACTTAGTTAGTAAAGGGAACCAATTTGAACTAAGTCGAAGAGAAGTAGATAGATCATTATTGATTTCAAGCTATCTATTAACATTATGTATATGCTTTAAATAGGTTAATCGGGCTTTGACTTAATACTTGATCATACCCGCAGCTCAGGACCACAGGCAAGTATACCTTGCCTTCCTCTACAGTTTTATTTACATGCATTACATTTCATTATTTAGTTTTTTGATTGTTTATGGACATGTGCTCTTCGTATTATATTCTGTTGAGTTGTTTTCATTGCATATAGTCGTATTCATGTTTGGCCTTGTGGTTCACATTTGGAGTTGTTCTCACCAGTACCTTGCTTGAGTCATGTCATAGAACGAGTGCATATAGTTGAACTGCTAAACCCTTGATTATCGTTTTACGCAACCAGATAGTCCACACTCGGGACGAGGGTTTACCAGTGCACCAGAGAGTCCACAGTCGGGACGAGGGTGTTTGTCGTATTCATTGGCACCAGAGAGTCCACACATGGGACGAGGGTGTTTTGCCTTGAACTAACCAGAGATTCTATGCTTGGGACGAGGGTTAGTGATTAGTTTAAACCCGAGTCCACACTCGGGATGAAGGTTTGGTTTTCCATTAATCTCGTATTCATTGTTCACCCGGCAGTTCATTTATGCGTAGTTGTTCTAGTGTCCGTGTTCATAGCCACTTGTCGTATGTCTGTCTTTCTTGCTTATTTTCTTAAGCATGGTAAAACTGTTAGATAGGCATGTTTATATGTATCTTGCTAGTCCTCTGAGTACCTGATGATCTCTTCAGGTTAGCCGAATTTGAGTCAGGAGCAGACGAGCAGGTTGAGTCGGCATCAGACCACGGTGCCTTGCAGTTAAGGTTGTCTTAATTAGCAGTTTGTACTCAGTTTATTTCATGTATTTTCTCTATTTTTGTCTATTGGTAGTGGATTTGTGTCCACCGGACGTGACTTGATTCTTGAAAACATTCAGTTATATTCTTTATTGCTCAGTTTCATGTTTTATTCATTAACCTTGGTTGTGTCTTGATTATTCTGTGGATGAGATATACATTTCCAAGTGATTCTAGATTCAGTGACTTGTGAGTTATAGACAGCGTTCTACCGCCGACACTGCAGCGTAGGCTGGGCTTGGACACGCTTCGCATCCGAAATGCGGGTGCGGGTCGTGACAATCACCTTGATCCTTCTTATGCGTAGTGGCTGAGGGATTGGTATCTACTCCAGTGTAGAGCGTAGAGTTATATTATATGACTTTTGATCGAATTTGTCTCCGGTAGACTTATTTCTAGATTAGACTTCTGACTATGGCCCGGATTTGTCTCTGGTAGACTTATTCTTAGATGTGGTTGCTTTATTTCTGGACTAGACTTTATGGTTATTATCTAGACTTGGATATTTTTGGATGTTATTATCTAGAAACTCAATGAAGGGTTGCTCCGGATCTATTTTTTTTATAAACTGTGACTTGTCAAATGCATACAGATTTGATTTAGAGTATGTATTATATTTCTGGTGTATATCTATTATCATATGTTATTATCAAATATGGCAGGACGAAGAGGATCATACCTTTGTCAATTCCGAGGTAGAGGAGTACCCTGTCCAAGTAGAGGTTCTACCGGTGGACAGAGTTTTTTGCCATTATAGATGATGGTTTCGGACCCTCGTCTCCGAATGCTCCAGTGTACCGACCAGTCATCTCCGATTGCGTCGATGGTACTTGGCAGTACTCCTGGGATGGCCAGTTTCAGGCATTAGACTACTACCCCGTCCAACGTTCCTCCTGCTGACGATAAGTTGATCCGTGATGCGATCGACGACCAGAAGGCTCGAGAGCGCTCCGAAAGACCGATCCAAGGTTGGATCACGTCCAAGAAATGGACTGCAATGAGGGCTAGATTCGACAATCATAGGTATTGGAGAAGGCAAAGGCGGCTAAGACGAGGACATGGAAGTGGTGTGGTGGCTCGATTCCCATGACAGAATTTTTTCGTCGCCTGGTATATATTTTATTGAATATATATTATTTTAATGAAATTAGGACTAAAATATTTAATTTTAATAACAAACAAATTAATTTTAACAGATTCAGAGGGGTGAGGACGCCAACATAGTAACCATCTTCCTGGCCACCCATCGAAAGAAGAAAAGCTCATCGACAATAGGGCCACACATAGCTATGTAAGTATTACTTTATGTTTCATTAACTTTAATATAACTTAAAAAATATGCAGTAGATATCTATATAGTTATTAGTAAGTACCTTAGACATTAGCAACTACGACGATTGGATAGTAGATAATATGATTATCGAGATGCATACCTTCTAGGTTGAGTGAGTGCTAGTGTACCTACAAGGGGACGGGCTGGTACTTTCTCGCAGCCCCCTCTGCCTTAGTCGGAAGATGAGCTCTGGATGACCGCCATTGGTGGTCTTCAGAGAGGTACGTACTACAGTATGGCATCCTACGCCACCTTTGTGGTAATGCAGTCATCCAGGGCCCCCTTCTGGCAGTGTGCATTCCCACAGTCCTCATAGGAGTTGGCCCGAGTCGAGGAGAGCTTGCGTTGCTAGGTTGCTGAGCTGCATGACGAGATGTTGTGGAGGATTATGGAACAGCCCCAGTCTCAGCCGCAGATAGATGATGTGGCGCTCACCGCACGATTTTATATGATCGATCACACCATGAGGGAGATGCAGGAGACCATGAGTGAGATGAGCGAGAGGATGGATCGTGCCATTCAGGCGGTGCAGGGGACACAGTTGGGCATGGTTGATCAACTTTCGAGGTTGACGGCTGTTCTGGATTCATGCAACTTTAGACTGTTAGCCATGGAGCGGACGCTTCCTGATCGTGCGTCGGCATCGATACTGACTGTATCGGTTCCACTGCCTCCTCTTGATGAGCCGTAGCCGGTAACGCTTACACCGAAGCAGTGTAGGTTCATGCTGTCCTAGATGCAGGGCTGTACTCCTCCTCCTGCTACTGCTGACCACCCATAGTCCTTCATTAGACATATTGTTATGTGTTGTGTTGTGTTGTGTTGTGTTGTGTTGTGTTGTGCTTTGCTGACCCATTCTTAGGTCTTTATGTATTTAGTTTATACATTTAGTGACAGTATGTGTTATGTTGACCCATTGTTGGAACATTATTGGACATAAACTCTTTTTATAGCTGTTTGGTAGTGAATTTGTCACCACCCAGCTATCTTATGGCTTTCTTATCATTTGATTTTATTTATTTGATTACTGGAATATTTTTATCTTTTGCCTCTATATTTTTTTATCGGTGTTGAGTGTTCCACCGAAGGAGTCGACGAACCTAAAAAATTCTACAGAGGGTTGCTCTGGGTCTACTATTTGTAAACTGTAATTTAAACTGCAGGTAAATTCTGGATGAAAAATAAGCAAAAAGATCAATTCTGTTTTTTTCTTTTGCAGTTTAACAACGTTTAGCGACACCTAGCGACGAGGGTAGACATCGCTAAACGTGTATCCGAACGTCGCTAGTTTGTATCACAGACGTCGCAAACAGTCGCTATACGTCGCTAAGTGGCTGACATGGAAAATTTTGCCATGTCAGCAACGTAGTCACTAAGCGTCGCAAATAACGTCGCTAACTACTGAAATATCGGCGACATTTAGCAACGAAAAAGAACGTTGCTGATTAGGGACGCCTCGTCGCTGAACGTTGCTATCCACTAGAATATTAGCGACGTGGTTACGTCGCTACTGTACGTCGCAATAGCGACAAATAGCGACGTTTTTTTTGTGTTAGCGACCACGAAATATGCGACAAAAGATTTTTGTCGCTAAATTCGTCGCTAATTCTGAATAGCGACGTTTTAGACGTCGCTAAAGTCTTATTTTGGTAGTGACTTGCCAGGTGTTGTGAGAAAAATGCATGAAAGATCAGTAGAAGAGGAGAATGTTGAGTATTTGACATGCCATTTTCTTTCTCCCTTCATAAACCAAAAAAGGAATTGCTAACCGACTTTGAATTGAACATACCTGGGTTTTGTTTTTCTTGCAAACCAAAGACTTCATAGTTCATACATACCTACCAAGAAAATAGTACAAGGATCAGAGAATCTTCATTCGCCTGTATCTACAGCACAATCATAATTATCGCGGCATGCGTGCGTTATGTTAGTTGTGTTGTAACCTAACACAATTTAAACTTAGTTGTGTTGCTCTCTAAGAAGCATTATCCTCTTGGGGATGTCCTTATCGATAGGCCCTATCAATTTGAGGTGGCTTTTAATGTTGAAAGTGGAAAGATTGTCATAAACTGTTGCTTGTCAAATTTAAATGATGGCTTTGTGGTCAATAAGGAAGTGAAGTCTTCATTTGATATTCAGCTAAGCACATGTAAATTAAGATAAAGTTGGTATGAAGAGTACTTGCCAGGTTATGCAAGTTTGTGAGAAAAATGAATGAAAGATCAGTAGAAGAGGAGAATGTTGAGTAGACATGCCTTTTTTTTTCTTCATAAACCAAAAAGGAATGGAGAAGTGACTTTTTTCAACATCTGGGTTATGTTTTTCTTACAGCCCAAAGACTTCGTACATACCTACCAAGAAAATATTGATCAGAGAGATCTTCATGACGCAATCATAATTATCGCGGCATTTTCGACAGAGATTGGCCATGATTGAAACCAGTAGGTACACCACACACCACCAATTTCGCCAACACCACATCTGTCGTCCTGGAGCCTGCTCTAGTCTGTGGACAGCAAACAGTGCTGTTGATGTTGATGTTTCTTGCATGGATTGATGTCTTGCTATCAGGATGGATGTTGCATCTTCTTGTAACCTTGAGGCCATGTTTGGTATACAATTTTTTTATTCTCGAACAAATTTAGGGTCGAAAATCTATTCTCATTTTTTTTAGGTAAAAGGAAATTATTTTCAGGAATTGATAATATCCGGATAAACAATTTTTGTCCAGAACATGAAAAGCATCTCTCTTAATATCGTTTTCTTGTCTTAAGGACACGGCTTAGGCTTTAGTGGCTGACGGAGGGCACCATTGTCGGTCTGCGTTATTGTCTTTTTTTTAAGTGTCATTATTTTGTGCATCTATCTGGATATCATCACCTGCAGATATCGCTTTAAAGATGATCGATTTATGTAGCCCATATTGGGAGGTTGTGTTTCATAAAGTTTTGGTTCATGAAACATGGGCCGCATGTCGCTCACTGTGTCCCAGGAAAAATATAAAATTACTAGAAATATGTAGCCGTATTTTTTTAGTATCGGATATATTTAACGAGTATGACAGTCTTGGTTGCTATATAGAATATGGTAACTTTCGCTGTATCTTCTATAGTGCATGGCAAGGTTGGTCGGTTGGTACCAACTTAAATTTGAGTGCTAATTTCCATATATTTTTATTGAATTAATCGACCAACTTGCTTGCTCTGCTTTTTTTTTGTTGTTGTTCGGGACTTTATGTACTACTTCCAATCTCCAATCCAAAAATCAATTCAACACATTTTTAATCATTTTATTATGACAATCAATCATTGTATGCAAGAGTGGGAGTAGATATTTAAGTTGGGGTAGGCTGAGTGGGCTAGACTAGGCTAGGTGTAGGTTAATGATATGAAAAAAGAAAGAAAGAAAATATATATGCAAAAAAATGTTATAATTTATGGATAAATTCAAATAATGGATGTCCTTATCTCTATCTACAACAACACTTATCTTATTCCCCTTATATATCTTCCACTATATAATGAGGCTTCAAAATGGCTCACTTTTGAGCCGTCTAAGCCGTCATTATATCACAGTCCACTTTATTTATTTTTTTTAAAGTGTGAAAAAAATTGTTGAATCTTTTTTAAATTTGTTAACATGAGGAATCGAACTCAATCAAACAAGAAAAATACCTCACACGCTAACCACATGAGCTAGAAAAGATATTTGACTATAATTGAGTAATATTCTCATTATACATTATTACACGTGCAAAGCACGTGCATTTACTAGTATTATTAATAGAGAAGTCCAGTCCTATTCTATTCGTCTACAAATATTTTTTTTTCTTTTCCATTTTTATAAGACGTTATCAAAACCACCACTCGACAAGTTTCATGCCACCACCGAGAAAGATCAAACCAGGTTCATAGATTACACCTTCTTTTTTTTCCCTTTTATGAAGAAGTTTGTGCTATAATCTAAACCCCAAAAATGTATTTTTTATACTCACATTTTTTTGTATATGCTATGACAAGCTCATTTTCTTTTGCTATATATTTGTCAAAATAATTTATTGTTATTTGTTAAATATAATTTTTTTTATTCATATTGCATGATCAAACTTGATTCCGGAAGCCCACATGTATTTAACATCAGAAACCATAATTTTGGAAATCACATAAATAATTGAGTAGCTTCATACCATGATCACAGTCCCACTATCATGAACATCTTCCATGCAATAATTTGTGTCATAATAGCTTGTTTCTTGTTGAAAACTATTGCCATAAGGTTCCATGGTTTACTCTTTATTTTTCGCCATTGAAGCCTCTTACATTCTTGTGAATCACAATCACGTAAGTAATGGTTGAAAACTATTTTTTGATATTAAAACTCTTCTAAGAAAAAGGATAGGACTATAGAGCTTTCGCAATTATTTCTATGTTTAAAGCAAGTTTTATTATTAAATTGTATTGCATATTTTTTTTTCAATTTGCATGTTTGTATCTTTATCCAGTTCCTATGTTAGCTTAAATATGAAGAAAACAAATTACATGTCACTCATATCATTTCAAAGCAGATAAGATGCTAATTGATTCTGATAATATGCTAATTAATTCCAAAAGCAATGACCCACTTTCTTTCAATTTTGTTAATATCGTATATTCTTCGATTTTCTCGTAAGGCCCCCAAAAGTAAATATGTATGATAAATTAGTTTTAAGAATATAGACGAGTTTTATTTATTAAATGGCATTTCACTTGGTAACGTAACTTCTACCATAAACATCATAGATCTTTTGAATTTTGATTTTTTGTTTTTCTTTAATTTTATGACATTTTTGAAAGGTATTTCTCATGCTCCAAATCTTTATGTGATAACAACCCATATGAAATTATCCAATAGCATTATTATCATAAAGATAAGATAATGATGGTTTTTGTTTCTATCCTACAATCAGAATATGTTAATCTTATTCTTTCATTAGTACCATTTATATTTAAGTAAACATAGTCCATCCAACGGAAAGTTAGACTATGGTTCCACATAGGCATCGAAGCCTGTCGTCAGGGGCGGATCCAGGTATTGGGTGTGGCGGGCTCCCATTTTTTTCCTTCTTATTATATGATTGGTTTTCTTTTTTGATTTTTTTTGTAGGAGTTAGCCTACACCTAACCCACCCCACCCACTCTAGCCACCCCAGTTTACATTTTTGGATCCGCCCTACATGTCGTGGCTGGATAGATGTTTAATAAATATAAGCATAGTATATCTAAAACAATTGAAAATAATATAATTTGATCAAACATATAAAATCTCAAAATTAGATTTGTGTATTTATTCCAATCTCGATTATTATTAATAGAATATTGATATTAATATTTGTAGATAGTATTGACATTAAGCACAATTATGCTACTATTCAAACTTCCAAATAAATTACTATGGTGGTCTATCTTACGAAAAGGATAAGAAAATGATAAGCTAATTATGGAATTTTATATCAATGAACAACAAATTATTTGGATATAGTGGATAGACTTAGTATCGTGAACAGTCCATAGGAAGAGCATAAATAATTTTGCTAGATGAATTCATCATGCAGTTAAGTCAGCACATCTTTTTTTTTTTTTTTACTTAGTGATACTCTTCTCAAATAACATGTTCACGAGTGATCGATATAAAGTTAAAATAGCTCATGCATATATAATGTCAATTCTATCTAGCCTTATTATATTGAATTATTTGGAAATATGGATGTTTGTTTTATTCTGAGAATAATTGTGTATTGGTTTTATACTTGAACAAATCATCCTTTTTTCTTGATTATTCCAACTTAAACTATATGATCATTCATGCAATGAATTTTCTATCAAATCCCTCTTTCTTGATATTGTAGAATTTAGCCCAAATTAAAAGTTTTCAATGCTATTGTTATTACTGAGCTATCAATAAGAGATTATTAATCCACATTGATGAGCTAATTGTTAAATTGTTAAATTTTACATAATAAATGTCTACTGTCTATGTGTAATATATGGCATGTCATCTACATCATACTGCATGCTTAGTATAATAACTTATTGTGGTTGTGTTAAGTTTTGATTCTACTTATGTCAAGTCCATGACTTTTATTTATATATGATTAAAAATGAAGATACAAATTGCTTTTTTAAGTTTTTACCATTCTAAATGGGTATATACATGACCGGTGTTGCGCTACATGTCCGAGGAAAACTAGTCGTCTGTGTACTAACTTTAGTAGGTCGCAGCGGGTTGTTGGCTCTTGAAATGTCAAAAGTTAAAAAAATACCAATCTGAATGTTGATATTTAAATAATATAGATGCATGTAAACAATGGTATCACAAGTTAAATAAATTACTTTTAGAATACATGTTTTTCTTACAAAGAAAAGTTATATGTGGGTGTACTCCAAGGCAGTATATAAAAGGTATACAACTTTAAGTTAACATGTGGATGCACATTAAATAAACATTATTGAATATTAGTTTTCCTACATCAATACTAGTTCAAACGCACCCATGATAATTGGTCTTGATCATATTATTGAAGACTCCAACAGAGCACACTTATTTTTACCCACCAGGTACATAATACTCTTATAATTCAAGAAGATATTTGCGGAGTTATATAAGGACAAATGGGTTCCATATTAAAACTCTAAGTGAGTGAAATAAAGAACATCTTCGTGTAACCTCTACCGTAGAGAACTGGACTTCGTCATAAAAAGATTATCCAACTATTCACTAGGGATATACGTCATTCACATCGGGGATGTCAAATCACATACTACCATGAGCTATAAGCTCTTAAGGGTCCATTATGAGCCAAAAGTCAAACGATCCCTGTCACGCCCCAGAACCAGAATACTGGAGAGCGGAGGACAGACACAGCCAGCTACGTACATTGAAGTGAATCCCACCTCGCAATACGGTCACGGCTGTCAAGAAGCATGGGGGTTTACTACAAGTCATTAGTCTCTTAGGGTCAAGAACAAGCCTAGTGTCTCAATCTCAAGTAAGCAAGTAAATGTAACAGGATGGTAGATCATTAGACATACAAAGTAAGACGTTCCAAACATTACATATTCAGATGATCATGAAGCTAGTCATTCAAAATGAGAAGACTAGCAAGAGTTTAAGTCATACATGATCAACCCTAGGATTTGTCAATCATGTTATAGCGCTTAGGCAGACAGGAATGTAAATTCAACACGAGCTAACACTTGCTCGGTGGCTAAAGCCTCAAAAAATAATTTTACAATAAAGTGGGAGAGCAAAATAAAACCCACTCGTTGTCAGGGTTTCTTTTAGTGGTCACCATCTGGCAGGAAGGCTGGGAGATCCTCGGGAGCTGCTCCAAAATCTGGCCATACAAAACCAGCTGGGTCAGACCCCAGAAAGAGCAAGTGCCACAAAGGAGGCTTCACTTAAGAACTAAAACCAGTACATTAGCACATGAGAACATAAATGATAACAAAAGACATGAGTTAGAAAAAACAGGATGATAAACGATAAGATAACTAAGGGACTATTCTGGTAGCCAAGTTAAACTCTTAAATCAAACAAGAACCGGGGTTGTAACCCTTCACCTAAACAGAGCTTAGTCTCTAACCAATTATCGACAAGAGTAAGGCATAACAGTAATGTGTTGTAGTAATCATAGACTGGTACTGCTTAGACAAGACTAGACCCCATTCATCCATCACGACCGAGCAATGAGCACGGATTGATACTTTAACTAACTAGGGTTATCATAAGTTACTAGCGAGATGCGACGAGGTATCCCAATGGCCACAAGCCCGGCAGACTATCCAGGTTATCCAGACGCAAGGTTCATGCTAAGAGTTATCATGACTTGTTAGGTGACTTGAGTGCAATGAGTGCAACACATGACAGTGTGCATAGTATTTGTTTCATGAAGTGCCCCACATGACAGTGAGCATAGTACTTGTTTCATAAAGTGGCTCATGACAGTGGGCTAAAAATGTGCCCTACTCGTCGACAAGCTACAAGTCCATCAGAGAAGACGTCTAGATAACGGGATTGCTTCTAGCCAGAATACCTCTCTATATGAACTACTTGATCAATCCAGTCATTAACCTAGTCCGATTCAGTATGAATCCCTGACCGTGGTAATCAGGGATACAAGTCCTACACATGATGCGAGACAAAACTGGTAGCTTATACAAGCACATTTAATACAATCACCCATGGTGTCAAAATGAGTTATTATTCAGCATATCAAGATAGCCGTCGCAACAACATTCAAGATTATGTGTCATGTTTACTTATCAAGATTACTTGTCAAGAGTGGACCACGATGGGCCACTATCAAGATTACTTATCATGTCAAGAGTGTGTCACGGCGGACCACTATCAAGAATTATCATGTCAAGTTACTGGTCAAGAGTGCACCACAATGGGTCACTATCAAGAGTTATCATGTAAAGTCACATTGTCATGTCGTGTTAATGTAAGTGCACGACGACGGGTCACTATCATGCCATGTTACTTGTTACTTTCTAAGAGTGCACCTTAACAGGCCACTATCGTGTTCCATCCTTACACTATCATATATGAGAAAAACTTGTATAAAATAGTTAGTAACATATTCTTGAAGCCAAGAAAAAGATCTACAACTTCTATGTTGAAAGTTGGGAGAGATTCTGACCACAAATCAGCCAAATAAGACATAAAACTACCAAAAATAGCCAAAATAGGCACTATGAAGCCAAGGGGAGATAGGTGCTCTTACGGCAGCAGCTGGGCACCCATCTATGTGGCCGGGTAGATGGGTGTCCATCTATGCGGTATGATGGATGAGTTCCATACTGCAAGGTGGATGGGGTCTCATGCGACAGTAGATGGGTGGCCAACTATGCGGCAGGGTTGAATAGTTCCATGCGGCAAGGTGGATAGGGTCTCATGCGGCAGTAGATGGGAGCCCATCTATGCGGCAGGGTAGATGAGTTCCATGCGGCAAGGTGGATGGGGTCTCATGCGGCAGTAGATGGGTGCCCATCTATACGGCAGGGTAGATGGGTTCTATGCGGCAAGGTGGATTGGGTCTCATGCGATAGTAGATGGGTGCCCATCTATGCAGCAGGGTAGATGTGTTCCCATCTATGCAGCAGGGTGGATGAGTTCCCATCTTCTCTAAAAATCTGAGAAATGGCCACGGAATCCATAGCTTCCAAGCTCCACAAAACCTTCAGTGTAAGTCCAAATTTGGACTTCCATAGGTCTAAATGGGGTAGAATAAAATTCTCTACAACATGAAACAATCAAAACTTGAAAATAATAAAGTTTGATAGATGAAAATCAAAGAAATTCGAAAATACAACAAACTTAAATCTACAAGAAATAAACCATGAAAATTAAAAATGTTAAGTACTAAAGTGTCTTAGAATCTCTTGAGAAAGACAATGGAACACCAAAATGGAGTTCCTTCATAAAGCAAGTTGCACTTTCCTAAGCCTCTCTTGGTAGGTGGATAAGTTAAGAGGAAGAAGATGAAGAAATAAATGAAAAAGGAGAAGTAAATGAGGAGAGAGAGGGGTTGGTGGCTTTTAAAGGGAGGGGTTACATGTTGAACCAACCCAACCAAGCCAAACCAAACCCAACCAAGAATTGTTAATATTAAACCAATGCAAGATTAAACCAAGATTAGCTAGTTAAGACAAGTCACAATACGGGTCAGAATTTCGTACACATATACTGAAAATACGTAAAACAGAAAACGGGGATGACAACTCTATCCACCTTAAAAGAATTCTGTCCTTGAAATTTAATCAAGAAGCTAGTGATATCAGGGCAAGCTAAACTAATCACAAGCAATATATGACTAAGCAATCAATCAAACGATCAATTATGCAAGCAAGGAATTGAAGGCATGAGGCATAAGGAAGACATTATACCTCACGAGTCAAACAGGTCAGGATATCGCGATCGGATATCATCTTCACACTCCCATGTTGACTCGTCCAAAGAGTGATGACCCTAAGCAACGCGGACTAAACTAATAGTCTTGTTCTTGAGCACCTTCTCTCTTCGGTCCAATATGGATACGGGCCTTTCCTCATACGAAAGGTTGGTACCAACAACCAATTTTGAATGATGAAGGACATGGCTCGGATCTGGGATGTACCATCATAATTGGAATACATGGAAAATATCATGTACCTCAATTAACGACGACGAAAGAGCAAGACGATAGGACACATCACCTACTTGCTCCAGAATATCAAACAGCCCTATATACCTAGGACTGAGCTTTTTCTGCACGCCAAAACGAATGATGCCACATGTAGGCGAGATCCTAAGGAATACATGGTCGCCGACAATAAACTCAAGAGGACGTCGATGAAAATCGGCCCAATGACGTTGACGATCTTGTACAAAGCGAAGTCTCTGACTTGTCTGACCACCTCAATAGTCTGTATATTCATCTCTGGACCAAGCATCCGTCTCTCATCGATATCATCCCATACTGACGGGGATCTACACTTTCTGTCATATAGTGCTTCAAAGGGCGCTATCTGGATATTGGCCTAAAAACTTTTGTTATAGGAGAACTCCACGAGATGCAGGTAATCTTTCCATAAACCACCAAAGTCCAGCGTACAAGATCGCAACATATCTTTGAGAGTCTGAATCGTGTGTTCTGACTGACCATCTGTCTGTGGATGATATACTAAACTGAACTTGAGACGAGTCTCAAAACTCTCTTCAAGACTCCGCCAAAAGTGCGATGTGAATCTTGAATCTCTGTCTGATATGATACTAACTGGCACTCCATGCAATCTGACAATCTGTCTGAGGTACATCCCTGCTAGCTGATCTGTTGACTGGCTAATTCTGAAAGGGATAAAATGAGCTACCTTGGTGAGTCTGTCAACTATATCCCAGATAGCATCTCTTCCAGCTGGGGATTTAGGTAACCCAGTTACAAAATTCATGGTAATGTGCCCCCATTTCTATTCTGGGATCGATAAAGGTTAAAAAAGTTCAGCTGGTCTCTGATGTTTCACTTTAACTTGTTGACAAACTAAACAACGAGAGACAAACCGGGCTATCTCTCTCTTCATGCCATTCCACCAGAAATGCTGACGGATATCACGATACATTTTCGTGCCACCGGGATGAATTGAGTACTGAGAACTGTGAGCCTCTGCCATGATCTCCTGTCTTATATCACCATTGGGTATACAAAGATGCCTCCCATGTCGGAGAGTACCATCTTCGTGAATACATAACTCTGGTCTTCGTCCTGCTTCACACTCTACTCTGAGCCGCTAAAGCTTAGAATCTGTTGATTGTGCCATCTTGGTCCTCTCAACTATACTGGACTGAACTTGCATGCTGGTCATCAATGCCACATTGGTAGATAGAAGAACTTCAATACCCATCTTCTGAAGATCGGCTAACAATTCTGGCTGTATTGTTAAAAAATAAGCTCCTGCTCTTCTCTCAACCCATCTGTAACTACGTTGGCCTTTCCAGGATGATACTGCAAGTTGATGTCATAATCCACAAGTAGCTCTAGCCATCTCCTCTGACGCATGTTGAGATCCTTCTAGGTAAACACATACTTAAGACTCTTGTGGTCGACAAAAATCTCCACCCGATCTCCATACAAATAATGCCTCCACAACTTGAGTGCGAAACCACCGCTGCTAATTCCAAGTCATGGGTTGGGTAATTCCTTCCATTATCACGAAGCTGACGTGACACATAAGCTACTACCTTACCATGCTGCGTCAAGACACATCCCAATCCTCTGCCAGAAGCATCATAATAAACTAAAAATCCTCCAGTCCCATATGGAAGCGTGAGAATGGGCACCGTCATCAATCTTTACTTTAACTTCTCGAATGAACTCTGACACTCTGCTGTCCAAGAAAACTGCATATCCTTACTGGTCAACTGCGTCAATGGTGCTGAAATTCGAGCAAAGTCTGACACAAACAGCCGATAATAGCCGGCCAATCCTAGGAAACTCCGAACTTCTGCGACGGTGCTAGGTACTGGCCATGTCTCTATGGCCACTATCATCTGGGGGTCCACTTCCACTCCACCTCTGGTGATGATATGACCTAAGTACGAGATACGATCCAGCCAAAACTTGCACTTACTGAACTTCGTGTTCAACTGGTGTTCCCTGAGTATTTGAAAAACTATACGAAGATGCTGCTCATGCTCTTCCTCGCTCTTGCTATAGACTAAGATGTCGTCTATGCACACTATCACGAACTGATCCAAATAGGGCATGAAGATACGATTCATGAGGTCCATGAATACGGCTGGTACATTAGTTGCTCCAAATGGCATAACAAGGAACTCTTAATGTCCATACCTCGATCTGAATGCTGTCTTCGGAATGTCTTGCTCTCTGACTCTGATCTGATGGTACCCTGACCGCAAGTCAATCTTCGAGAATACAGCCTCTCCCTTGGGCTGATCAAATAAGTCATCTATCCTTGTTAGAGGATACTTATTCTTGATTGTTACAGAGTTCAAGGTACGATAATCAACGAATAATATTGATGTACCATCCTTCTTCTTCACAAGAAGCATCGGGACTCCCCAAGGCGATCCACTAGCATGAATGAATTCCTTGGTTCTGAGTTCTTCAATCATCTTGTACACGATTTCCAACTCTGAAGGTGCCATCCTGTAGACTCTTTCCGATACTGGTGCCGTCCCTGGAATCAAGTCGATGGTGAACTCTATCTCCCTTTCTGGGGGCATGTCTGGAAGCTCTTCGAGAAATATATTAGGAAACTCTTCTATTACTCTGAAAAACTGAACTGCTACTGCTACTGCCATCCGCAACACTGGTGGAGAAGGTTCTATTTTGCCCCTGGAAATGAAAACTTCAGTTCGCCGGGAATACCAAAAATAATCCTGCCAATATGGCAGTCTATTCTTGTGTATTGCTCCTTCAACCAATCCATTCCTAGGATCATATCATAATCGCCATTGAGAATTCTATCAACCTAGCAAAAAACTCTCTACCGCTAACTATGATTCGACACGAGGAATAGACTTTATCAACTCCCACAAGACCTTTACCAGTAAGTATACTGAGCCTTACTGATAATGATTCGGGCTCCAGTCCTATCCGTGTTGCGAATCATGCAGACATGCATGAATGCGATGCACTCGAATCAAATTATACGGATGTAGGAAAAGAGTTGACGAGAATGGTACCTGCCACCACCTCACATGATGCCAACTCCTCCTCCACGGTTAAAGCCATCGCTTGACCTTGCCTTCTCGGTGCTGGTACCCTCTGCTGGAAACCTCTCTGGCGGTTCTGAATCGGAGCTTGGACCTGGGCATACTGCTGCGGCCTCTGCTACTGGAATGCTTGAGCCTGAGGCAGCAATGGCCTCGGAGGCTAGTACTACTGCTGTTACACTGGTGCTGGTCCCCTCACTAAGGGACTAGTCTGGGCCGATGAAGATGAACCGGCTCTTTATGGGCATGACCGTATCATGTAGTCCGATCCCCATAAGCCAAACACAGTCCTTGTGCCCTACGATACTCTGACACCACGTGTCCTGGCTTCCCACAATGAGAGCAGCCCATTGCGGAAGATCTCTTATGCTTCTGCTGCTGAGGGTACGTCAGAGTTGAATGCTGAATTGACGTAACTGATGCCGCCCTCCTCGAAGCTCCAATAGTCAAGGCCCTATCTACCGGGGCTGGGGCTGAGGACTGGGTCATCTGACCATGGGACCACTTCCGTCCTCTAGTTCTGTCCACTATTCTTTGGGAGGTATACTCATGCCTCTTAGCTGCTCACAAAACAACATCAAATTTGATGCTCAAACTGCTCTAATGCTAGAATGATCTCTAGATGGAGTCTCTGCTGGAACTGCTGCGCTCGATCAAACTCGATTGCCACCAAGGTGGGAGCGAATCGACTTAGTCTTGAAAACTCGGCCGCATATCCATCAACCGTCCTGCTCATCTGTCTGAGATTGGTGAACCTCGTATGTAGGTCATGTCGAGCTACAGTATCGAAGTATTTGATCTAAAACTTGTCACTAAATATCGCCCATGGGACAGGCATCGCCAACCTAACTGCTAATATCGCCTACCAGGTGTGGGCTAGGTCCAATAACTGTAGGCGCACTACAGCTGCCTTCTCTTATTTTGGAGTCTTGGCTACATCCAAGATAATCTCGATATCCTGGAGCCACGCATCAGCTGTAATAGCATCTTCACTACCGTTGAAGAAGGGAGGGTTAAGGCGCTTGAAACTGTTACCCGTATTGTTCCCTTGATAACCAACACTGCTTTTGGCATCTTGTACTGTCTGGTGCAGGGCATCGTCCCGAGATCTTGACATGCAAGCAATTCCCTGATGAGACCAACCAGGGTTCCATTGTCAGGATCTGTAGGTTGGACTGGCTGAACTGGAGGCTCTGGATTCCCGGAATGCATGACTCGGAGGCCGCTCCAGAGTGTTGGGCTTGGTCTCCAGGTTGCTGCTGGTCCATTGGAGGTGCCCCGCCTTGCTGATCGGTAGGACCAGGGACAATGCCGATGAAAAAATGACATGGGAAATAATAAGGAAGGACCATGATAGATCGAGGATATAAACATGTGATCAGGTCAAGATTTCGGAAAGATTAGAAGACACGAGTAGAGATCAAGGACGAGTGCTGATTGAGACATCTATTCAGTGGAACCCTCACACATCTTGATTTACAAGACCTGCATGGACCACCACTTAAACCGTGTCACGCCCCAGAACCAGAATATTGGAGCACGGGGGACACACACAGCCAGCTACGTACATTGAAGTGAATCCCACCTCGTAATACGGTCATGGCTGTCTAGATGCATGAGGGTTTACTACAAGCCATTAGTCTCTTAGGGTCAAGAACAAGCCTAGTGTCTCAATTTCAAGCAAGCAAGTAAATGTAACAAGATGGTAGATCATCAGACATACAGAGTAAGGCATCCCCAACATTACATATTAAGATGATCATGAAGCTAGTCATACACAATGTGAAGACTAGAAAGAGTTTAAGTCATACATGATCAACCCTAGGATTTGTCAATCATGTTACAACCCTTAGGCAGACAGGAATGTATATTTAATACGAGCTAACACTTGTCCGACGGCTAAACGCCTCAAAAAAATAATTTTACAATAGAGTGGGTGAGCAAAATAAAACCCACTCATTGCCAGGATTTTTTTAGTGGTCACTATCTGGCAGGAAGGCTAGAAGATCCTCGGGAGCTGCTCCCAAATCTGGCCATACAAAACCAGCTGGGTCAGACCCCAGAAAGTGCAAGTGCCACAAAGGAGGGTTTACTTAAGAACTAAAACCAGTACATTAGCACATGAGAACATAAATGATAATAATAGACATGAGTTAGAGAAAACAGGGTGATAAACGATAAGATAACTAAGGGACTATTCCGGTAGCCAAGTTACAACCCTTAAACCAAACAAGGACCGGGGTTGTAACCCGTCACCTGAACAGAGCTTAGTCTCTAACCAATTATCGATAAGAGTAAGACATAACAGTAATATGTTGTAGTAATCATAGACTGACACTGCTTAGACAAGACTAGACCATATTCATCCATCACGGCCAAGCATTGAGAACAGCTTGATACTTTAACTAACTAGGGTTATCACAAGCCTAGTTACTAGCGATATGCAACAAGGTATCCCTACGGCCACAAGCCTTGCAGACTATCTAGGTTATCCAGACGCAAGGTTCATGCTAAGAGTTATCATGACTTGTTAGATGGCTTGAGTGCAACACATGACAGTGTACATAGTATTTATTTCATGAAGTGCCCCATATGACAGTGTGTATAGTATTTGTTTCATGAAGTGCCCCACATGATAGTGGACTGGAAATGTGCCCTACTCGTCGGCAGGCTACAAGTCTATCAGAGAAGGCGCCCAGATAAAGGGATTGCTTGTAGCCGAAATACCTCTCTATATGAACTATTTGATCAATCTAGTCATTAACCTAGTCTGATTCAGTATGAATTCCTGACCGTGGTAACCAGGGATACAAGTCCTAGACACGATGCGAGACAAGACTAGTGGCTTATACAAGCACATTCAATACAATCACCTACGGTGTCAAGATGAGTTATTATTCAGCATGCCAAGATAGCCGTCGCAACAACATTCACGATTACGTGTCATGTTTACTTATCAAGATTACTTTTCAAGAGTGCACGATGACGGGCCTCTATCAAGATTACTTATCATGTCAAGAGTGCGTCACGATGGACCACCATCAAGAATTATCATGTCAAGTGACTAGTCAAGTGTGCACCACAACGGATCACTATCAAGAGTTATCATGTAAAGTCACATTATCATGTCAAGTTCATGTAAGTGCACCACGACGGGTCACTATCATGTCATGTTACTTGTTACTTGTTACTTGCTAAGAGTGCACCTTAACATGCCACTATCGTGTTCCATCCTTACACTATCATGTATGAGAGAAACTTGCATAAAATAGTTAGTAACATATTCTTGAAGCCAAGAAAAAGATCTACAACTTCTATGTTGGAAGTTGGGAGAGATTCTGACCGTAAATCAGCCAAATAGGACATAAAACAACCAAAAATAGCCAAAATAGGCACTATGCGGCCAAGGGTGGATGGGTGCTCATACGGCAGTAGATAGGTACCCATCTATGTAGCAGGGTAGATGGGTGCCCATCTATGCGGCAGGATAGATGAGTTCCATGCGGCAAGGTGGATGGGGTCTCATACGGCAGTAGATGGGTGCCCATCTATGCGACGGGGTGGATGAGTTCCATGCGACAAGGTGGATGGGGTCTCATACGGCAGTAGATGGGTGCCCATCTATGTGGCATGGTAGATGAGTTACATGTGGCAAGGTGGATGGGGTCTCATACGACAGTAGATGGGTGTCCATCTATGCGGCAAGGTGGATAGGATCTCATACAGCAGTAGATGGGTGCCCATCTATGCAGCAGGGTGGATGAGTTCCCCTCTGAAAATCTGAAAAAGATGGCCATGAAACCCATAGTTTCCAAGCTCCACAAAACCTTCAGTGTAAGTCCAAATTTGGACTTCTATAGGTCTAAATGGGGTAGAATAAAATTCTCTAGAATATGGAACGATAAAAACTTAAAAATAATAAAGTTTGATAGATGAAAAACCAAAAAAATTCAAAAATACAACAAACTTAGATCTACAAAAAATAAACCATAAAAATTGAAAATGCTAAGTACTAAAGTGTCTTCGAATCTCGTGAGAAAGACAATAGAACAACAAAATGGAGTTACTCCATGAAGCAAGTTGCACTTGCCTAAGCCTCTCTTGGTAGGTGGAGAAGTTAATAGGAAGAAGATGAAGAAATAAATGAAGAAGGAGAAGTTAATAAAGAGAGAGAGGGATTGGTGGCTTTTAAAGGGAGGGGTTACATGTTGAACCAACCCAACCAAGCCAAACCAAACCCAACCAAGCCATGCCAATATTAAACCAATGCAAGATTAAACCAAGATTAGCTAGTTAAGACAAGTCACAATATGGTTCAGAATTTCATACACGTATACTGAAAATACATAAAAACAGAAAATGGGAGTGACAATCTGGAGTACCCTGTCCCTACATCGTGCCCGGTCTCCGTCCACGGGGTGCGCGAGAAAGGAACACTATCGCTATCGATTCGGTCGGGAGCGATAGGTCAGAATCGGCCGAGTCGATCGAACGGGAACGGTTGAAATAAGATCCATTCCACGTTATGGAATGGCTTCTTCGGAACCAAGTCCCATATTCAGCGGGTTGCGCCTCGAGGATTGGCTCTGCGGCTGAGTCGGGAGAGACCTTCCGTTGCTCTGGTTTTCATGCTGCACTTGATTTGGCTTTGGCTTTCGTTTTCGTAAATGCGCTTTTCGTGAATGTTTTCGATGGGTTTTCGTGATGCGTTTTCGAGCTCGCATTCACATCGAAATTCCTTGAAATACACAGTGTTCTAATCAGTTGCTTATGCGATTGCAGGTGATCGCGTAGGCGACGACAGCGCAGCCAACCGGTCGCTCGCTTGAAGCAAGCCTAAGGCGAGTGGCTGACCTCCTTCGTCCCGTCCCTCTACTTCAAAACTCAATATGTGAAGTAAAATAAATGCTTGTCATAATAGTGTAGAATCAATAAAATCGTGGTACGATACTTCACGAAACACTTGTTAACGAACTGCCGATTTTGCAAATGGAAAACATGCTTTCTTATACAATCATACTTGGTCTATGCAAAACAATAAATGAATCGATTAATGTTTATCGCAACGATACGGCCAAACGACCAAAATCAACTAAGTTCAAAAGAAAACGGTCATTGGACAACTTGTCGATAAGGTGTAGTTTCCTTGAACGGTTACCTAGGCCAAGGGACCGATTCGGCCAGGGAGGAACGAGTGTATAGCAAGTGCCAGCCTTCATCGGCGCGAGTTATGCGAAAACTTTCGCACAGGGCTCGCTACCCGACGCGAAAGGGTCGCCGTCTAACTCAGCTATATGTCCGCGATGGCTTGAAATTGCCAGTGGCCTTCACATCCTTCTTACTGCTTAACAAATGCACGTGGCACGGGGTGAATATGATAGTTACTCAATGGTATACAATTTTATATGCTTGCCTCAAAACATGTTAACATGCAAATCGAGTAGGACGGTTAGAAAGATCATTGAAATAGCTAGCTAACATGTTTATGAAACTTCTTGAATCAAATGCTAGAGCTTGGATTTAATTAGCCATTCGCCAGTACATGTGTTTCATGCTGATCCTCGCTCTTTGCAGGTCCCGCGAACCAGGAAGGACGCGCCAACTAGTTCGGCGACGTTCGTGACTTTTGAAGCTTCGGCCGTGCGTCGAAGACTCTCTCTCTCAGCGACTCCACTTTGAAGGCTCTCGATAGTCCAAGGAAGATGACTCAGCGTCCCTCCCATCCAGGTCACTGGAGTACTTGTGTATATTGAGGGATGTGTGCAATGTATGGAACAACTATCTCGTCGGCACTCTTTTGTAATCGAGTCATGTTGTAGCCCGCACGGCAATGAGTCTTGTACCGGAGTCTGTAAATGATGTTCATTATCAATAAAGAATCAAGTTCCTTTACTTATTGTGTGATTTTAATTTGTTTGCGTACTCTCTTAGATCTCGTATCTCGGATTGCCTTATGACTATGCCTTGTGCGTTCGCAAATTAGGTTCGCACGACATCACGTCCGGGGGACGACTATCGATTCGACGGAATCGGGGCGTGACATAATGGTATCAGAGCACGGCTTTACGTCCTTGGCCTCTAGTGTCGAATTCTAGTCTCCGACCGTTGACCTCGTGTCGATGAGAAAAGTTGTTCCATACGCTGAACCCAGGACATTTTCTGAAACTAACGAGAGTTGCCTTTCTTCTTCCCTGCAGTTACGGGGGCTCAGGCGGAAGATGAGACGAGCGCTTCTAGTAGCTCGAGTGCTTCTAGACCCGAGCATTCCGTCAACCCAACGGGAATGACGCCTACTATAGCCGGACCTTCCGGCGACCCGATGCAACGTATGCTGCAGATGCTGGAAATGCAGCAACGTCAAAACGAGCTCCATCGTCAGCAAGCGGAGGCTCGTCAAACTCAATTTGAGAATCGGTTCGAGGCTCAATTCAAGCTGCAACAGCAGCAGCTGAATACCCTCCAGGAAATCGTACAGTCTGTCGTCGACAACAACAACAACTCAACGATGACACCTGCCGCAACCCAGCCTGCAGTTTGATCCAATGAAGCCGAACCAGAGGCGCCCGTGCTCTCACCAGCAGCACCGAGAAGTTCTAACTTTGACGTGTCAAAATTCACTAAAAGCTGCCGCACTTCCTTCAACGGCACAGAAGATCCCGCGGTGGCGATCGACACTCTGGAGGAGCTGGAAGATAAGTTCGAGCTTCTGGGTATCGAGGACTCGAAGAAAGTCACGTGTGCTCAACTTCTACTTCGAATGAACGCGCACGATTGGTTGGCTGTACAAAAACGGGCTATTCGACGTGAAGATGAGACGGCGACAATCTCCTGGACTACATTCAAAAGTGCGTTCGAGATAGAATATCTTTCAGCAGCCGTGTGACAGGAAAAGGAAAATAAATTCATGCAACTGAGGCAAGGGAGTATGATTGTAAGGCAGTACGCGGCCGAATTCAACAAACTGGCCAAGTTTGCTGGAGACTATCTGCCTACCACTGCAAGTCGAGCTCGACGATTCGAAGTGGGCGTGCGTTCAACTATTCGTGCGCATGTTTTGGTGGCCGAATACAAAACCATGGGCGAGGCACTCAACCACGCCATCCGTCTGGAGTCCGAGTATCCTCCTACTACTACCGACGCTGTTCACTTTAATAACAAATGCCATAGTAATGTGGGAGGCAACAACGCACACAAGCGTCAAAATCGTGGCAACGGAGGCGGCAACCAGACGAAGGATCGAGTAGTTTGCACATTCTGCCATAAAGTAGGGCACTTGATCAGCGAGTGCCGATTGAAGAACGGTACGTGCCTCGGGTGCGGCCGAGCCGACCATACCGTACGCGACTGCCCGGAGAAGTCAAACCATCGCCCACGACAACATAATCAGAACCGAGGCCAAGCACCTCGGGCTCCACCGACCGCACAATAAGATGGCCAAGACCGTCGCCCTAATGCTCAGGGCCGCGTCTACGCCATGACCCGAGACGAAGTGTTCGCATCTGATACAGTCGTGACAGGTATACTGCAATTCAATAATAAACCTGCTCGTGTATTGTTTGATTCAGGTGCCACGCATAGTTTCATATCGGCGGACTTTGCCGTCGAGCATAAATTTCCCCTGACACCGCTCGGTCTTGAGCTCACTGTTAACATCCCGTCGGGCATGCCACTAGCTGCAAATTTAGTCTGCGGAGACGAAATTATCTGTATAGGTGGTCAAAGGGTCAGTCTCGATACGATAGTTCTAAATATTAAGGACTACGACATCATTCTGGGGATGGATTGGCTCGGTCCGTGCAACGCAACCATAGACTGCACTGAAAAGAAGGTCACATTCCGCATACCGGGAGTGCCTGAATTCTGCTACTCGTGTGGTGAGGTGTCGCCGACCTGCATGGTGATCTCTGCAATATCTGCTCGACGGATGCTGCATTCCGGGTGCGAAGGCTATCTAGCTTCCGTTCGAGACATGCGACAGGATGGTGCAAACGCGGGTCAGACCGACGTTGTGGCAGAATTCTCCGATGTGTTCCCGAACGAGCTGCCCGGCATGCCGCCTGATCGAGAGATTGAGTTCACTATCGATACCTTCCTTGACACTCGACCGATCTCGAAGACCCCGTACAGAATGGCCCCTGCAGAGCTTAAAGAACTCAAGGTGCAGTTACAGGAATTGCTCGACAAGGGATTCATCCGACGCAGCGTCTCGCCGTGGGGAGCGCCCGTACTGTTTGTCAAGAAGAGAGATGGCTCTATGCGTCTTTGTATCGACTACCGCGAGCTGAATAAAGCTGCCGTCTGGAACAAATATCCTCTGCCCCGCATAGATGATCTGTTTGATCAGCTCCAAGGAGCCACGGTGTTCTCTAAAATTGATCTGCGTTCGGGTTACCATCAACTCAAGATCAAGCCGGACGATGTGCCGAAGTCTGCCTTCCGTACTCGATACGGCCATTACGAGTTTCTGGTAATGTCGTTCGGCCTAACGAACGCTCCTGCTACTTTCATGGATTTAATAAATCGGGTATTTCGACCATTCCTCGACAAGTTCGTAGTAGTCTTTATCGACGATATACTCGTCTACTCGAAGAATCGGCAGCAACACACTGAGCATCTGCGGACCGTGCTTCAGACCCTTCGAGAAAATCAACTGTATACGAAGCGAAGCAAATGTGAATTCTGGCTTAGCAACGTCGTATTCCTCGGACACATCATTTCTGCTGAAGGCATTGCGGTCGACCCAAAGAAAGTTAAAGCCGTTGTCGATTGGAAACGGCCAGCGTCCGTCGACGAGATTCGAAGTTTCCTTGGCTTAGCGGGATACTACCGACGCTTCGTGAAAGACTTCGCGAAGATCGTATCGCCTCTGACTCGCCTCACCCAGAAAGAAGTCGCATTTGAATGGTCAGACGACTGTGAAGCTGCATTCCAAGAGTTGAAGCAGAGGCTCGTCTCGGCCCTGATACTCGTACTTCCAGAAGGGACTGAGGGTTTTCAGATATTCAGTGACGCGTCCGGTCAGGGCTTAGAGTGTGTGCTGATGCAGCGGAACAAGGTGATATCTTTTGCTTTCCGACAGCTAAAGCCGTACGAGAAAAATTATCCCACACACGACCTGGAGTTAGCGGCAATTGTGTTTGCGTTGAAATTGTGGCGTCATTATCTCTATGGTGTGGCGTGCACGATATATACCGATCACAAGAGCCTCAAGTATCTATTCACGCAGAAGGAGCTGAACTTGCGGCAAAGGCGTTAGCTTGAACTGATCAAGGATTACGACTTGACTATCGACTACACGCCAGAAAAGGAAAATATTGTGGCAGACGCTTTGAGTCGGAAGTACATTGCCTCGTTATCCATCGACCCCCGACTGCTACGCGACCTAGAAGAGATGGGCAACGAGCTCCGAGTCAGATTTTGGAATGTACAGTTGGCAAAGTTACAGTTAGAGCCGAGCTTGCTTAATAAGATCAAGACCGCTCAGACGGACGATCCGTACCTGAAGAAAGTGCGAGAGCTAATTTCGACAGGCAGGACGACCGACTTTGCGAAAGACGAAACCGACGTGCTTCGATTGAAGGGTAGACTATGCGTTCCGGACGATTCAGAACTCAGAAAGGAGATCCTGTCGGAGGCACACTATGCGAAATATACTTTGCATCCAGGCAGTACCAAGATGTATAAGGACCTCCGTACGACCTTTTGGTGGCACGGAATGAAGAGAGATGTGGCGCTCTTCGTGTCGCAATGCATGGCCTGTCAGCAGGTGAAAGCTGAGCATCAGCGACCGGGCGGAGAGATGCAGAACCTCACTATTCCCGAGTGGAAGTGGGATCTATGGATTTTATTGTTGGCCTGCCGAAGACACCACGGGAGAACAACGCCATCTGGGTCATCGTCGATCGATTAACCAAGTCAGCGCACTTTATCGCCATCAAAGTTACTTGGTGCGTTGATCGCCTGGCCCAGATTTATCTTGACGAGATAGTACGGCTGCACGGAGTTCCAGTATCCATCGTCTCTGATCGGGATTCACGGTTCATGTCACGATTCTAGAGTAGCCTTCAGTCGGCGCTGGGAACCAAGTTGCAGTTCAGCTCAGCTTACCATCCTCAGACCAACGGCCAAACGGAGCGCGTCAACCAGATCCTCGAAGACATGCTACGGCTCTGCGCAATTGACTTCAAATCAAGCTGGAACGTCCACCTACCGCTGGCGGAATTTGCATACAACAATAGCTACCAATCCAGCATCCAAATGGCGCCGTATGAAGCTTTATACGACCAAAAGTGCAGATCGCCCATTTGCTGGAATGAAGTCGGAGAACGATAGATACTCGGCCCGGAGCTGGTGGAACAGACTGTGGAAAAGGTCAAGCTCATTCGGGAAAGATTAAAGACCGCACAGAGTCGTCAGAAAAGCTATACAGACATTCATCGTCGACCGCTCGAGTTTCTAGTAGGCGATCACGTATTTCTCAAAGTGTCGCCCATGCGGGGAGTTACTCGGTTCGGCGCGAAAAGAAAGTTGAGTCCGAGATTCGTTGGGCCGTTCGAGATACTTGAACGGGTCGCGCCAGTGGCCTACAAAATTGCCCTACCGCCTGCGCTTGAAGGTGTACACTACGTCTTCCATGTCTCTCAGTTGCGAAAGTACGTGCACGACCCTAGCCACGTGGTAGATTTTGGCCAGCTGGAGCTAAAGTCAGACTTATCCTACGTTGAAGAGCCAGTTCAAATCTTAGAACGCAAGGATAATTTGCTGTGAAATCGAGCGATCCCTCTCGTCTGCGTCCTCTGGAAGAACCACTCGGTCGAAGAGTCGACGTGGGAGCTTAAATCAGAGATGAAGGATAAATTCCCTTCATTTTTCTCGTAGAGGTAGGTTTTATCTTTAAGTTTCGAGGACGAAACTTTTTATTAGTTGGTTATGGTGTAGTGCCCCGTCCCTACATCGTGCCCCGTCTTCGTCCACGGGGTGCGCGAGAAAGGAACACTGTTGCTATCGATTCGGTCGGGACCGATAGGTCAGAATCGGCCGAGTCGATCGAACGGGAACGGTTGAAATAAGATCCATTCCACGTTATGGAATGGCTTCTTCGGAACCAAGTCCCATATTCAGCGGGTTGCGCCTCGAGGATTGGCTCTGCGGCTGAGTCGGGAGAGACCTCCCGTTGCTCTGGTTTTCATGCCACACTTGATTTGGCTTTGGCTTTCGTTTTCGTGAATGCGCTTTTCGTGATTGTTTTCGATGGATTTTCGTGATGCGTTTTCGAGCTCGCATTCATATCGAAATTCCTTGAAATACACAGTGTTCTAATAAGTTGCTTATGCGATTGCAGGTGATCGCGTAGGCGACGACAGCGCAGCCAACCGGTCGCTCGCTTGAAGCAAGCCTAAGGCGAGTGGCTGACCTCCTTCGTTCCGTCCCTCTACTTCAAAACTCAATATGTGAAGTAAAATAAATGCTTGTCATAATAGTATAGAATTAATAAAATCGTGGCACGATACTTCACGAAACACTTGTTAACGAACTGCCGATTTTGCAAATGAAAAACATGCTTTCTTATACAATCATACTTGTTCTATGCAAAACAATGAATGAATCGATTAATGTTTATCGCAACGATACGGCCAAGCGACCCAAATCAACTAAGTTCAAAGGAAAACGGTCATTGGACAACTTGTCGACAAGGTGTAGTTTCCTCGAACGGTTACCTAGGCCAAGGGACCGATTCGGCCCGGGAGGAACGAGTGTATTGCAAGTGCCAGCCTTCATCGGCGCGAGTTATGCGGGAACTTTCGCACAGGGCTCGCTACCCGACGCGAAAGGGTCGCCGTCTAACTCAGCTATATGTCCGCGATGGCTTGAAATTGCTAGTGGCCTTCACACCCTTCTTACTGCTTAACAAATGCACGTGGCACGCGGTGAATATGATAGTTACTCAATGGTATACAATTTCATATGCTTGCCTCAAAACATGTTAACATGCAAATCGAGTAGGACGGTTAGAAAGATCATTGAAATAGCTAGCTAATATGTTTATGAAACTTCTTGAATCAAATGCTAGAGCTTGGATTTAATTAGCCATTCGCCAGTACATGTGTTTCGTGCTGATCCTCGCTCTTTGCAGGTCCCGCGAACCAGGAAGGATGCGCCAACTAGTTCGGCGACGTTCGTGACTTTTGAAGCTTCGGCTGTGCGTCGAAGACTCTCTCTCAGCGACTCTACTTTGAAGGCTCTCGACAGTCCAAGGAAGATGACTCAGCGTCTCTCCCATCCAGGTCACTGGAGTACTTGTGTATATTGAGGGATGTGTGCAATGTATGGAACAACTATCTCGTCGGTACTCTTTTGTAATCGAGTCATGTTGTAGCCCGCGCGGTAATGAGTCTTGTACCGGAGTCTGTAACTGATGTTCATTATCAATAAAGAATCAAGTTCCTTTACTTATTGTGTGATTTCAATTTGTTTGCATACACTCTTAGATCTCGTGTCTCGGATTGCCTTATGACTATGCCTTGTGCGTTCGCAAATTAGGTTCGCACGGCATCACGTCCGGGGGACGACTATCGATTCGACGGAATCGGGGCGTGACACAATCCCATAACTTTTAAACTATGACATGGTCGACCGAGATACCCGGGGACAATAATGATGAGAATGATTATAACAAATTCTTGTGGTCATCAATTAGCAAATTACAACATACCTAATGGTCAACTTTGTTTCCTTGATCTTAAGGTTATTTTTTTTCTAAACCACCACTCCTGAAGACTCATATGAATAATCAGTAGCTTAGTTTTGCTTATTTAGAATTGCATTATTTTTTAGATTTTCTAACTTGTGTTGATATTATTTAAAACTACAGTTTTGACATCTATGTTTTGTGAACAATCTTTTAGATTCTTTGACATGAGATATCTTAATTTACCGTAAATTTTGTAGGTTGTCACTTTGAAGATACATGCCTCGTTCTAGAAGAAAGTCGTGAATTATCGTTCATGAAGAACATCATAAATTATCATTCCCAAAAAATGTCACGAATCATCGTTCCAGAAGAATGTCATGAATTATCATGGCATACTTTCACTTTACCTCATCTCGACTAAATTAGGAGAATTATCCCTTTTAATTCATTACAAATAATTAACTGATGCCTTATAGATACCATTAATAATGTTGTATAAATAGCTATGTTATATATTGTAACTCCCTAAATCCAATTTTGGTAAATTTATGAACCTTTTCCTGAATTTTTATTTTTGGAAAAGCATCATTTAAATAAAACTTGGTTTTAAATAATAAATCTAATTTAAAAATATTTAATTTTAATTATTATATATTAATTCTGATTATTGTTAATGAATAATCTTGATTATTATTATTATTAATTAATTCGGATTTATTTTAATTATTATTTATTAATTATGGTCATGTTGATTAATCCTAATGATTAATTTTGATTATTATTATGGGCTGAATTTATTTAATTAATTGGTTTCTAACTAAGCCTACCAAGCCTTCGGCTTTGGGTCGTGGGCTTTAGCCTACAATTTCTAGGTGAAGGGCTTAGTGTAGGTTTCAACCAATTTTGGATTATTCCTAATTAGTTGTTAATTAATTAATTAATTAGTTAGCAGTTAGTTAGCAGTATTAGTTATTTTGTTTTACTAATAGCCATAGATCTATTACAAATTACAAAGGGATGCCACTAAGGATGACTTAGAGAGCACTCTAATATTTTTTATAAATATTGGAGGAGTTTTCTAGTTATTATTTTAATAATACTTTTCTGACACAATACTGTTACAACCGACAAACATTCCAATACACAATACTATTCCTAATACATTACTACTTCTGGCCGTGCACCATCATAAGCATCGTCGGAGTTTACCGTCTTCCGCCGTGAGCACCGCTGGAGTCCGTCGCGCTTCGTCGAGATGTCGATCGATGCTGGAGCCATCGCACCACTGATGTTTGCAGGATCTCCTCCTCGCTATTGACTCTGCCATCGGACAATGCCACCGTGCCAGAGATCCACCGTTGACCGCCACACCGAGGTAAAAACTCTGTTCCATTTCTTCTTCTTCTTCTTCTTCCTTTTCTGGCCCTTGTTCTCACATATTTCTTAATATTTTCAACCGACGACTGAAACTTTGCTGCCAGTCACCGGAGCTTCGTTACCGCGTAGTAGCCGGTCAAATCAACCTCGCCGACGACCTAGGACTCAGATCGAATACGGTGAGCCTCTTCCGCTATTCTTTTATTTCTCTTCCACATCTTTTTTGCTATTTGGTTGCTGATCGAAGCTCGACATCTCTGTTGTAGATCGGACCGCCTCACCACCATCGCTGGAGTCGTTTTCATCGATCTCCATCACTCGCCGATCATCACAATGTCTCTGACTGCCTCGCCGACATACATTCATCGATCTGCCACCATAGCCGCTATGGACGTGACCAAGGTGTCACCTCGAAGGTAGAGCCTCGATTGTCGAGCATCCCTCGAATCGCGTGTCACTTTTGGAAGACCATGCCGCCCTTAGAAGTTGGGTCGACCCTTCGAGAAACGAGTCGTCGTCTCGTTAGCTGTATTGCCCCTTCGAGTTACGTGCCACCCCTTCGAAGCTCGAGCAACCACTTTGAGCCACCGTGCCCTGCTGTGTGGACGTTGCTACCATCTCATCTCCACCAGGTCTCGCCGACTAGACGAACACACCGCCAGATCTGCATCACTGTCACTACTACCGCACCGTCGAACTCAGGTAACTATCTCGTTCGAGCCTCCTCATTCTTGTTCTTCGATTTCTCTATTTTTCTTGTTGTCGGCTGTGTGAGGAACGAATTAGGGTTTGGGAATAGAGAGCTGAGGAAGAAAGATGATAAGTGTGCTAGGGTGTCTTTGCGACTAAGGAAGAGAGATGATAGAGTGTAGCGAGGAGGAGATGCATAGGGTTAGGGTTGTTTCAATGACGGCTGGAAGAGGAAATTAGGTTAGTTTGGTGTTCGGTTATGGGAAATGAGAGGAGAGAGCGGGTGAAGCTGGTGATTATAGTTAGGGTTTATGATGGGCCAGGTCAGGCTTGGAGTGTAAGGCTGGGTTGTGTGGGTCATTTAAATGGGAGAATTGGAATAACAACAGTAGCAATATTGATGAAGTGGGGCTGGGCCAGTTGGCTTTGGGCCTGCCAACATAATATAAAAAAAAGGAGGGGGAAGTAGTAATGAGCCGGGCTTGATTGCTGAATATAGTTAATAAATATTGCTGAAATGATTATTGCTAAGTAATATCATTTAGTAATTTTGTAGTAAATATTGTTTAATTGTTATTATTTCTCTTGTATAAATAAATGTACAAGATTAGCAGCCATATTTTAATTACTATGATTTTATACAAATATTTTGTGTATATTACTTAAGTAGATTTTCTATTCTATAGCTAGTTAGAATTTGTGTATAGCTAGTATATTATTATAGATATTATGTAGTTAGTCTATGGTTAGAGAATAGATAGCTAGTTCATTGTTAATTAATTAGAACCTAAGCAACTTGTACCTATTCAAGGTGACATAGAAATTACTATTTCCCTATTCTCGATCATCTAGAGCAAGGCAAGTATTTCTATGATTTTGACTCATTTACTTCATGTCATGTTCTTTTCATATTGGACACATTGTTAAGCGACTTTGTCTTATACTCTGGTTCATGATCCTTACTTGTATCTGGGAAGGGAAAATACTACGGATATGTGACTAAAGCCCAACCTAGGATTCATGTTGACAGCTTAAGTCTCACACTTGTGCACGTGGGATTTAAGCCGTACAATTACTTGTTCTTATTCATGATCATACCCAGCCGGTTATATATTTTGGTATATATTTCAAATTTACTTGTCAAGATCTTTGATTACGTGTTCATGTTCATTTTTGATTATGCATTTACTCCATGATCATCATGTTTCATCGTTCTTTACTTATTCACATGTTGTACTTGTTTTATTATTATAGATTGTACTTTGTTCCACTCCTGACTGGATATGTTGCAGGTGAGCTTGAGGCTATTTTGTACCACCTATTACGGGCATGAGACCGAGGCTATAGTTGAGCAGGATGACACTATTCAGCACTTAGTAGCTGCAGAGATATAGCTTTAGTTCCATTTCTAAATTTACTTAGTAGACTCAACTTTTGATGTTTTATTGTGAGGCACTTATGGTTTGGACTATCACCTTTATTTCTGTCTCCTGATTTGTCTCCGGTTTAGTGTAAAAGGTGTAATATTGGCTAGAACTTGTGGTGGTGTATTGTGTTGTATTCTGGAACGTACTAGATGTTGTGATGTTGATTTCATGTTATTACTTTGAGTTCTTAGAAACTTAGTATAGCTTACGACGTTGAGTCTCCAACGTAGGCTGGGCTTGTCCGACTCGTACCCAATCATTCGGGAGCAGGTCGTGACATGTTTTTAGTGGTGGCTCATGCAAGTCCTATCATAATGGTACTCAGGCTGTAGAGTGCTATTAGGGAGCATGCTAAACTAATGAAAACTCATCACAGTATAAGAAATTGGGGGAAATGGTTATATGCATTATTTCTAAGTTGCTTATTATTTTCTAGGACATAACAATCAACCGTTTATTTTCTATTTCATGATGGTTCATACACGGAACACCAGGACCATAGAACCCCCTGCACTTAAGGCACCAGAGCTTCCACCGCCTCCTTTGCTTCCTCAAACGATCACTATTGGCAGCACTCAGCTGATGGGAATCTTCCAGAAGTTTATCGATGGTCAGAGTGATCAGGCTGCTCAGTTCAGAGCCACAGTTGCAGATTCGCTCTGATCCAGGGAGACTCCACCAGCACCACCAGCGAGACAGAGGACTACAGAGATTTCAAGAATCTCAAGCCCATGGATGGTAGACTGCCTTACAGCTTTGATGATTATTATTTTTGTAACTTTTCTAGTTCAACACCCTTGATTGCTTGTATGTTTTGATACCTTATGATTGTTTTGGTCTAGTGTGACTAGTATACCTAGATGAGACTTTCATTACCACCGTATGCCATGATCTTGTATGCCGTCCTTTTAAATTGTATGATTGATTAAGTTTTGAGACTTTGATTGTAGGGGTTTGACCTGGAAGGGGTAGGAACATTTTAATTTCGAAGACGAAATTTTTTAAGGTGGGTAAATTTGTCACCCCCAGTTTTCAGAAACAGGAGTATTTTTATCATTTTATATTTTAAAATACTTTTGAAATTTATTTTATTATTTATGATATTAATTTGGGGTTGAAATTTGTTTTATTATTTATGATATTGTTTTGGGGTTATTTGAGTCGGGTTCGAATTTCAACTCAATCCGACTTGAAACGTGGACCCGGGAGGTAGTTTGACTCTAGTGGGACCCACACACTAGTTAGGCATGGCCCACATGATATTAATTTAAGTCCACATTATATTAATTTTAGTTAGTAGTTAGACTAATTATTTATGGATAGGTTTAGTTTAATTAGAGACTTAAAACTAGACTAAAATGACCTCAACCTTTAACCCATTCCTAATTTAAATCAAATAGATTAGTGGAGGGTATTTTGGACATTCAAATAGGGGACACCTCACATTTTTTGGGTAGCCACCTATGGGGGGATAAGGAGTGAGTCACTCATTCATTCATTTGTTTTCATTCACTTTCTCTCTCTTGTTCTTCCCCAAATTAATTTAGAGATGAACCTCCATTGATTTCATCTCCAAATCAACTCCCTCTTCCATCAAATCTTCTTCAGTTCTCTTCTACTCCATGGTTAGAGGGTGCTAGCCAAGTTTGGGAGGATTCGGAGCTCGTTCGTGTCCTTTTGGAATCTCTACGTGTCGGTGTCGTGTCAGAAGGATTTTTCTTTGAATCTCTCTTCTGGAAGGTATAATCTCTCCTCTAATCCATCCCTACATGCATATATAAATATTTTGAAACCCATAGGAATGACTCCCATGGTTGTATCTCCATTTGTGTCCATTTCGTGTCCATTTGGAGGTCATAGGAGTGTCTATTGTGTTGTGGTTGTGTCCATGTGGGAAAATCCCAAATTTGGACACACTATGTGTTGTTGTTATGTGTGAATGAATTATTACATGTTTAATCTCATATTTTTATATTGGAGATGTGTTCTATAGTGTCTCATATATATATATTAGTGTAGAGAGTGAGTTCTTGATATATTATGTTATATACTTGTGTTTCTTTTGTCTCAAACTACCTAAATTCGTCATAATATTTATCCACATTTTTAGTACCTAGAGCAATTTAGAAATACCATAACTTTTAGCTCATAACTCCAATTAACCTCCTATTTTTTTAAAAGAAGCGTATCGAAGTTAGCTTTCCAAATATATATTTTAATAAGCCAAATTCGTTTTAAAACTTTCTGTAGAATTGTTTGAGTGTCAGCTGTACGAAAGACGAACGCGTTTCGGTGTTTTCGCAATTCCGGGAGCTTCCGGACACGAAAATGCGATCCGTTTAAAGTTTCGAAAAGCTAACACGAAGAGCTATAACATACTTTAATCCTATAATTTAGTGAAGGCCCAATTGGTACAGTATTGGTTTTAAGTAGAATGGTGACTATACGATATATACATTTTGTGTAACCTATGAGCCTATGTAGTATGGATATTAAATAAATATAGAGTATGTAATGCATGATATGTTAGATGAATGAAATAATATATATATGATATATATCCTCTTTACATTAATGTATATATATGGTTGAATGCAAGCATGTAGGAATGCAATTAATGTAATGTATGTAAGCAATGCATAAATACATGAATGAAAGAATGATATACAATGCATGCATAAAAGTATATAATGAATGCTAGATATAAATGTAAGGTATATATGTAATGATAGATATGAATGCATAATGTATAAATATTGTAAATGCAATATCAGATTTTATATGTTGACATAGAACCAATGCATAGCTGATATTTAGATTGAATGTTAGTTCATTTTAGGTTGTTCGAACACTGAACTGTCCATGTAAGCATATATACCTTCCTTTTCCTATTGTCAAGCCAATTTCAATTTTCAATATAGTGGAATGTCTATGAATGTAATGTTAACCTTCAACCCCTTAATTCGAAATGTTAGTTAATTTCAGTATTAGACAATGCATGAGCTGTATACATATGGAATGTTGGCTTAATGGCAGATTTCAGATAACATGGTTCATTTTATGTGGTTAGTTACACCAGTTTATGGGATGGCTTACTTTAGTTTATATGCAAATGTGGAACTAAACTGAGAATGAACTTCACCCTCTGTACAAGGACACCTCACTCTATATCAACCACCATGCCATGCAACCCTTCTCTAAATGATTGCTATAATGTATATAGATTTATGTAGAGTATAGATGCATGTTAGTTATAACTTAAATAGTCTCTACTCTAATGTATATAGATGTATACTTGTAGCCATGCATGTTAAGTATAATATATGTGTAATGTAGATGGGTTAGCTTTGTGCCATATGTAGTGTAAACTCATAACTAGTGTTGATTTCTCTTTTTATGTACACCTCCATATTCACACACACACATAGCTTTACATGTTAGTTCTTTTCTCTTTTATATATATATATATATATATATATATATATATATATATATATATATATATATATAATGTTGAATATGCATGAATGTGATGTATCTTGATATGTGACTTGTGTTGGCTTGTATAGCCTTGGATTTGTATGGTGTACTAGCTAGGGTAGACTGGTTAGGCCTAGTGAGACTTCATTGAGTCTAGGTTGACCCAGTTGACCTAGCTTTGACTAGATAGTTGACTAGAGTTGACCAAGTGTTGACTTTAGCCTAGTTTGACCTAGATGGCATGTAGATATATTGTAGCAGTCTATTTCCTTATTTTAGACATGTTGTAACTTGTGTTGCTCTGATTAGGAGACAAACACCTCTCTTCAGGCAGTACACCCTCTTCGGACATTCAGTTATCAGGCGAGTACGTTCTCTGACCGTTTCATACTTGCTAGAACGTCTATTCTTGCCATAGATTAATTTACTTGATGCTGACACGTTGGTAACACGGATTGGTACTATATGGATCTTCTTTTGCGATGTTATCTCCTTGTGTTCACTAAATACATATTGTGATGTGCGTTTCACTAACATATTGTATTTATTGAATACCCTTATCATTGTACACTCATTATGCATATTGTACTCTCATTATCACATTGAGCTCTATTGTACAAGACATTGTACAAGCCATTGTACAAGCTATTGTACAAGACATTGTACAAGCTATTGTACAAGCCATTGTATAAGGTAACGTAACTGAATTGGATCCTTGTGTATTGATTGGGGAGGGAGAGTAAAAATGGTTATGTGATTAATCCTATTGTATAAGAAATTGTATATGTCCATTGTACACCCACGTACAAAGGAGTCCCATTTTATTGTATAACCTAACCTGTTTACATAACCATATTGTACTCTAAATCACATATTGCTTACAGTTCTTACTTATCATATATAGATATTTCCTATTATCATATCCTTCTATTTTTCATATACATCTTTTTTCAGCGTTTCATGTATCTTACTCTATTGTACGTTATATTTTCTAACATGTTATGAACTGCGTGAGATATTTTATGCTCGATCCCGTCCTGACTGGACCTGTTGAAAATTTTACAGAGGATGATGAGGAACCCAATACCACTTACCATGGGACTACCTTAGAGGATTTTTGTGACCTGGATCTCCAGCAGGATCCCTTAGCAGTGAATGTCACACCATTAGTTTAGATTAGTGATTTTCAGTTGTATTTATTCTCTATAGATTACTGTATTTGAGTTTTGAGATATTTTCTGGATTGTGTTATCTTAGACACTTATACTTCTCTGGTTGTATCTCTGTGGATCTTATTTTATTTTTATATCTGTCTATCTATCTTATCATCCTGCCTTAGATGTGATTGAGACTATATTCTGCTATGTCACCTCCATTCGGAGTGTATATACTGTACAGGTACCTTTATATTGTTAGATGATTGACCTAGGACAGCGTTCTACTGCCGACACTGCGGTGTAGGCTGGACGTACCCACTTCTCGTGCCCTTACTCTAGGGTGCGGATCGTGACACGTTTTTAGTGGTGGCCCATGCAGGTCGAGTTTATGTAGTGGTATTCGAACTAGAGTATCACTACAGCCTGCAGTAGGATTAGGATATTTTTGAAGGTACTCAATCACAGTTAGGTTTCCTTGAGAGATTCCTAGGACGACCCTTGAGAATCTTATTTAAACTTCAATTTGAAATCATTTCCCTTGTTTGTTGCTCTCACTCCTTGATTATTGAATTTGATTTTGTTGGATCGTTGTTGATTTTGATTTTCCTATCGAGATGAATTTTATGGCCTGAGTTACGATATTTTCTGATGACATATGTTGACGAGAATACAGGGATGGTAAAATGTCTACTTGATTATGGAACCTGTAGTTTATCGCAGCCATATTAGCTGGCGTGGCGGAAATATAGGGACCTGACTTCGGATGTATGTATCTTGGTTATGAGATTTGGAATTTCTCGCAGCTATACTAGTCGGCATAGCGAGATTTTCAGACGACATGATTGTAGAGGTGCATACCCCAATTATGGAATCTATCGTTTATCGCAGCCTTGCTTACTGGCATGGCGATGACTCTGAGTAACATGATTTTGGACAGACGCATATGATTATCAGATTGTATCCTGAGAAGGTTTTTAAATATATCATCTCTATCGTACCATTCTGTTGTAATAAATTGTATTCCATCATCAAATAACTTAGGAGTAGGAGTATGAGTAGGAGTAGCTTGGCTGTTATTATAAATCTAGTGTAACTTCTTGCTATAAATTTTTTTTTCTAATACAATGAATCGATGATTTTGCTAGACCTTAACTTGGATTTGATATTATAGCTCTGGTTTCAAAATGGTTCCTTCTTTTAAACAGATAAGCAGAACAGATTTTATCATTATTCCTTCTTGCCATTATTTCTTGTATTACCTTAAAATATATATATATATATATATATATATATATATATATAGTGGACACAGATACTTTCCTGACACGTATGCATGCTACACTTGATTACCAACCTATCTAAATGCATATTAATATGTTTGATGTTAATTTCTCAAAATTCCAATATTTCTAATATAGTACAATATCAGTGACTAGTTCTATATTTTTCAGATTAAATTTGTAAATTAAATGTAAATTTCATGTTATTAGTCGTTGTTTACATCACTGTACATGTATGTTATATACAGGATTTCAAGTTTTAAAGAAATTGGTTGAGTTTTGTGTTTGAATTTGTCAAATCTGAGACTGTGTGCATATTAACCCTTTAAGCCTGAATTCTAAGTGATTAGTCAATTTACAGTTTTTTTAAAATGTAATGTTTTGAGCCGTATATATTGTTGTATGTAGGGATATAATGTTAGGTTTCATACTCTTACATGTTAGGTTGTGGTTGTGGTAAACGTTGGGTTGGTTTTGATGTTTGAATTTCTCCAAAATCCTGAAAACTGAATACATGTTAACATTTTTACATTGCTTTTAAATATTTAGTTCAATTTCAGATTTAATATGTAATGTTGAACTAAACTGAATGATTGAACCCTTCATTTCAAGTTTTAACCCATGTACACTTGACACTCTACACTAATATTCACAACTGCCATGTAAACCTAACCCTTCATCTCCATGTTATGTTCATAAATCTATATAGATTTATATATACATATAGTTTATGCATACATGTTATAATGTATATAGATACATAATTAAATCTCTACCTCTCTATACATATATATATATGGTTAGCCATGCATGTTATGAGTAAATAGCTTGTGCCTTGTAGACTGTTTAACCAATATGCCATGAATAGTATAACTTGATAGCTATTGTTTTGAGACCCAAATCCTCTTATACACTTTCATGTATATTTTACACACACAAGCCTACTATCTAACCAAATGAACATGTCCACATACACCCATACACACACTAACCACATAACATTTACATAATGTTAGCTTTTTCCTCTCTAACACTCTCTCTTTCTATATATATTATATTGTGATTGGATTCAATGCTATTAACTTTCGTTCCTCAAACTTTTGGTTTTGATTTTTCTTAAATAGTACCCCTTTATAGATGATTAGTAGTTATCTTATTTTATTTTTGATAATTACCAGTTTTCATATAGGATGGTAGACTGCCTTACAGCTTTGATGATTGTTGTTTTTGTAACTTTTCTAGTTCAACACCCTAGATTGCTTGTATGTTTTGATACCTTATGATTGTTTTGGTCTAGTGTGACTAGTATACCTAGATGAGACTTTCATTACCACCGTATGTCATGATCCTGTATGTCGTCCTTTTAAATTGTATGATTGATTAAGTTTTGAGACTTTGATTGTAGGGGTTTGACCTGGAAGGGGTAGGAACATTTTAATTTCGAGGACGAAATTTTTTAAGGTGGGTAGATTTGTCACCCCCAGTTTTCAGAAACAGGGGTATTTTTATCATTTTATATTTTAAAATACTTTTGAAATTTATTTTATTATTTATGATATTAATTTGGGGTTGAAATTTATTTTATTATTTATGATATTGTTTTGGGGTTATTTGAGTCGGGTTCGAATTTCAACTCAATCCGACTTGAAACGGGGACCCGGGAGGTAGTTTGACTCTAGTGGGACCCACACACTAGTTAGGCATGGCCCACATGATATTAATTTAAGTCCACATGATATTAATTTTAGTTAGTAGTTAGACTAATTATTTATGGATAGGTTTAGTTTAATTAGAGACTTAAAACTTGACTAAAATGACCTCAACCTTTAACCCATTCCTAATTTAAATCAAATAGATTAGTGGAGGGAATTTTGGACATTCAAATAGAGGACACCTCACATTTTTTGGGCAGCCACCTATGGGAGGATAAGGAGTGAGTCACTCCTTCAATCATTTGTTTTCAACCACTTTCTCTCTCTTGTTCTTCCCCAAATTAATTTAGAGATGAACCTCCATTGATTTCATCTCCAAATCAACCCCCTCTTCCATCAAATATTCTTCATTTCTCTTCTACTCCATGGTTAGAGGGTGCTAGCCAAGTTTGGGAGGATTCGGAGCTCGTTCGTGTCCTTTTGGAATCTCTACGTGTCGGTGTCGTGTCGGAAGGATTTTCCTTTGAATCTCTCTCCCGGAAGGTATAATCTCTCCTCTAATCCATCCCTACATACATATATGAACATTTTGAACCCATAGGAATGACCCCCATGGTTGTATCTCCATTTGTGTCCATTTCGTGTCCATTTGGAGGTTATAGGAGTGTCCATTGTGTTGTGGTTGTGTCCATGTGGAAAAATCCTAAATTTGGACACACTATGTGTTGTTGTTATGTGTGAATAAATTATTACATGTTTAATCTCATATTTTTGTATTGGAGATGTGTTCTATAGTGTCTCATATATATATATTAGTGTAGAGAGTGAGTTCTTGATATATTATGTTATATACTTGTGTTTCTTTTGTCTCAAACTACCTAAATTCGTCATAATATTTATCCACATTTTTAGTACCTAGAGCAATTTAGAAATACCATAACTTTTAGCTCATAACTCCAATTAACCTCTCGTTTTTTAAAAGAAGCGTATCGAAGTTAGCTTTCCAAATATATATTTTAATAAGCCAAATTCGTTTTAAAACTTTCTGTAGAATTGTTTGAGTGTCAGCTGTACGAAAGACGAACGCGTTTCGATATTTTCGCGATTCCGGGAGCTTTCAGACACGAAAATGCGATCCGTTTAAAGTTTCGGAAAGCTAACACGAAGAGCTATAACATACTTTAATCCTAGAATTTAGTGAAGGCCCAATTGGTACAGTATTAGTTTTAAGTAGAAGGGTGACTATACGATATATGCATTTTGTGTAACCTATGAGCCTATGTAGTATGGATATTAAATAAATATAGAGTATATAATGCATGATATGTTAGATGAATGAAATAATATATATGATATATATCCTCTTTACATTAATGTATATATATGGTTGAATGCAAGCATGTAGGAATGCAATTAATGTAATGTATGTAAGCAATGCATAAATACATGAATGAAAGAATGATATACAATGCATGCATAAATGTGTATAATGAATGCTAGATATAAATGCAAGGTATATATGTAATGATAGATATGAATGCATAATGTATAAATATTGTAAATGCAATATCAGATTTCATATGTAGACATAGAACCAATGCATAGCTGATATTTAGATTGAATGCTAGTTCATTTTAGGTTGTTCAAACACTGAACTGTCCATGTAAGCATATATACCTTCCTTTTTCTATTGCCAAGCCAATTTCAATTTTCAATATAGTGGAATGTCTATGAATGTAATGTTAACCTTCAACCCCTTAATTCGAAATGTTAGTTAATTTCAGTATTAGATAATGCATGAGCTGTATGCATATGGAATGTTGGCTTAATGGCAGATTTCAGATAACATGATTCATTTTATGCGGTTAGTTACACCAGTTTATGGGATAGCTCACTTTAGTTTATATGCAAATGTCGAACTAAACTGAGAATGAACTTCATCCTCTGCACAAGGACACCCCACTCTATATCAACCACCATGCCATGTAACCCTTCTCTAAATGATTGCTATAATGTATATAGATTTATGTAGAGTATAGATGCATGTTAGTTATAACTTAAATAGTCTCTACTCTAATGTATATAGATGTATACTTGTAGCCATGCATGTTAAGTATAATATATGTGTAATGTAGATGGATTAGCTTTGTGCCATATGTAGTGTAAACTCATAACTAGTGTTGATTTCTCTTTTCATGTACACCTCCATGTTCACACACACACATAGCTTTACATGTTAGTTCTTTTCTCTTATATATATATATATATTATATATATATATATAAATATATATATATATATATATATATATATATATAAAATGTTGAATATGCATGAATGTGATGTATCTTGATATGTGACTTGTGTTGGCTTGTATAGCCTTGGATTTGTATGGTGTGTACTAGCTAGGGTAGACTGGTTAGGCCTAGTGAGACTTCATTGAGTCTAGGTTGACCCAGTTGACCTAGCTTTGACTAGATAGTTGACCAAGTGTTGACTTTAGCCTAGTTTGACCTAGATGGCATGTAGATACATTGTAGCAGTCTATTTCCTTATTTTAGACATGTTGTAACTTGTGTTGCTCTGATTAGGAGACAGACACCTCTCCTCAGGCAGTACACCCTCTTCGGACATTCAGTTATCAGGCGAGTACATTCTCTGACCGTTTCATACTTGCTAGAACGTCTATTCTTGCCATAGATTAATTTACTTGATGCTGACACGTTGGTAACATGGATTGGTACTATATGGATCTTCTTTTGCGATGTTATCTTCTTGTGTTCACTAAATACATATTGTGATGTGCGTTTTACTAACATATTGTATTTATTGAATACCCTTATCATTGTACACTCATTGTGCATATTATACTCTCATTATCACATTGAGCTCTATTGTACAAGACATTGTACAAGACATTGTACAAGCCATTGTACAAGCCATTATACAAGCCATTGTATAAGGTAACGTAACTGAATTGGATCCTTGTGTATTGATTGGGGAGGGAGAGTAGAAATGGTTATGTGATCAATCCTATTGTATAAGAAATTGTATATGTCCATTGTACACCCACGTACAAAGGAGTCCCATTTTATTGTATAACCTAACTTGTTTACATAACCATATTGTACTCTAAATCACATATTGCTTACAGTTCTTACTTATCATATATAGATATTTTCTATTATCATATCCTTCTGTTTTTCATATACATCTTTTTTCAGCGTTTCATGTATCTTACTCTATTGTACGTTATATTTTCAAACATGTTATGAACTGCGAGAGATGTTTTATGCTCGATCCCGTCCTGACTGGACCTGTTGAAAATTTTACAGAGGATGATGAGGAACCCAATACCACTTACCATGGGACTACCTTAGAGGATTTTTATGACCTGGATCTCCAGCAGGATCCCTTAGCAGTGGATGTCACACCATTAGTTTAGATTAGTGATTTTCAATTGTATTTATTCTCTATAGATTACTGTATTTGAGTTTTGAGATATTTTCTGGATTGTGTTATATTAGACACTTAGACTTCTCTGGTTGTATCTCTGCGGATCTTATTTTATTTTCATGTCTGTCTATCTATCTTATCATCCTGCCTTATATGTGATTGAGACTGTATTCTACTATGTCACCTCCATTCGGAGTGTATATACTATACAGGTACCTTTATATTGTTAGATGATTGACCTAGGACAGCGTTCTACCGTCGATACTGCGGCGTAGGCTGGACGTACCCATTTCTCGTGCCCTTACTCTAGGGTGCGGATCGTGATAGTGTGTGTGTGTGTGTGTGTGTTTTTTAGGTTTCCTGTTTTCGGGCTTTGATCCGCGCTTGGCGCGCTTACATGTATAGGCTTCGTCATTTTGTGCCTGATACATCAATAAAGCTTCTTGTTTATTTATATATATATATATATATATATATATATATATATATATATATATATGTATATATATATGTGTGTGTGTGTGTGTGTGTGTGTGTGTGTGTGTGTGTGTGTGTTGGGGGGATCAATATGTATTGGTATCCTTGCATTGGCCATGTGTTCTCTGTTTTTGTGTCTTTTGGCCACTGTTTTGAGTTTAGTAAGAGGGGAGGAGGAGAATTAGTCATTAGCCCTTGCTTACTGTCAAGGTGACACTAAGCTCACATGTATCAGTGTGTGCCATATGTACACTGTTTGGGAGTTCAAGGAGGGGGATTGAGAGCACTGTCTTAATGTGTCAATGCACAGTTGAGTTCCTGTGCCAGTGACTGTTCGTGAGTGAGTTTTAGTGTTCAGTTAGTAATGTGAGAAGAGGGTATGCGTCTTGGTGTGGACAGTTATAGTGAACTGTCACATGGACATGTATACACTGTTATTACAGTAGTAATATGTGAAGTGTGTGTGTCTTAGCCCCTACATACAAGGAATTGTTCAGAGTTTCCCATATGAGGAATAGGCCAATTGGCCTGTTTTCAGTGAGCCTTGGTCATTTGGCCATCGAGTAGGCAATGACCTGCTGTGGGCAGAGCCCAGGTGTGGTCAGGCTAATGTTTGGCCTATTTTTGGCCAACATACCATAGGCCATGGTAAATTAGGAAATCAGTGAGAGTGTAAAGGAAAATCAACCCTTTGCTCAGTGCATGAATGTCCTAATTTTAGTGTCTAAGTGTCAGCCAGTGTAGAGTGTCCCTAGTGTCTAAGAGGGAGAATAGTTGGTGTCATATAAGTGTGAATGTGTCAGTTGACAATGGGAGTAGTGAGTGTTGTGTATTAGCAGTTAACATTAGGCCAATGGCCATGTGTTCAATTTGGGAGAGGGGGCAGAACACTTAGGCTAGGCTCTGTTGTCCTTGGCCACTTGGCCATTGAGCCAATAAGTGGTCAGGCAACATAGGGGGGTTTCCCTGTTCTGTACAGGAAGGAGAGCAACATCAGTTGCTATTATGGTGAGTTAGAAAGAGATAGTGAGGGTGTCAGTGCTCATGTGTCAGTGAGAGTGCCTACTTAGAGTGAATGTGAAGTGGTGAGCTAGATAGTACCGATGAGAGTTGTATCAGTGAGTGTATCACTGAGCTACAGTATCAGTATCAGATAGTAGACCTTAGGCCTTATGTATTTCCATTCCAGTTTAGTTGGAGAGTGGATGTAGTATCCTAAGGTTGAATATGTTATAGTGTATATGTGTTCAGTCGAAGGGGGATACTCCTACTGCTGTGAAAGGTTTGAGTTGGGCAAGACTGTATTTGCATTGCAGCCTAGACAATAGCAGTAGCAGGGGATTCACCCCTTCTGGCTTGGTTGTGTGTGTGACCAAGAGTTGCACTTGGCAGCATTGCCCTGTAGCAGTGGCAGTTGCATTAGCTTGCATTAGCTTGCCTTAGCAGCAGCATGGGATCCTGCCCTCTACTTTGGCTGTGTTGGCCAATAGGCCAATGGACCAGAGGTAAGTGGCCAATGCCCATGACATGTGTGTAAGTGTGTGTGGTGGTTTTTTGAGGGGTTTATCAAGGTTGAGGGTGAGGATTGGATAGGTAAAAAGATTTTCTATCTAGTTTAGGTAAAGAGGATATTGGAGAGGGTAAGGTTTACCTAAGAGTAGGTTAAAGTAAGGAGGATATTTGGGTAGGAGAAGACCTTATCTAATCTAGGTAAGGTAATTATTGTACCTATCAAACTAAGGTAAGGAATTACCTATATCTAGATATAAACTACAGTAGATAACCTAGAATAGGTTAATGAAAATATTACCTATCTAAGATATAGGGGTATCATCTAGATACGTAGGTAAATATCTAATAAGGTAAATATTGTAGGTAGGTAATACATATGTATGGATAATGTATAGATAGATATGTAGGTAAAAGGGGTATTTGATAGGTAATGGAAATGTAGAGAGTATATCTAGGTAGGTAACAACATGAAATGGGTTAGCCTAACCTAGATTGTCTTGGTTTGACTAGGGTTGACTAAGGTTGACCAGTTAACCCACAAGTCAACTTTAAGTCAATATTGACCTAGAATGGACCTAGGTTGCATATCATACACTAGAAAACCATGTTTAACACTATTAAACTCCAATTAACAATGTATATCTCATCTATAGGTCTTGTGACTCCACTTTGAGCCTCGATTCATATTATCTGATCAGGACCGCAGGCGAGTACATTCTCTGATAGTTTTTATTGCTTTGATACTTTTTATATATATATTCAGTTGTAGTATTTTACTTGATTCTCGACATAAGAATACACGAACTAGTATACGTTGGATCCCGTCATGAGATATTATTTTCGGTTAACCTGGTATACTGTTACTTGTTTGATATTATTTCTTGTACTTGTATAGACACCAATTTGGGAGTGGACTAGCCCCCTTCTTCTTGAATCCAGTGTCATAACGTGACATGGTTGGATTCATTATACTGTTCGGGGATTGGGGAGTTATTAAAGTTTATGTGATCGAAATCCTACTTTTTTATTCGCTTGTGCATAGCTCACCCTCACCACATATAGGGTGTAGCCTGACCTTATACTACTTATGCATAGCTTTCCATTGTGGCTGGCCTGATCGACTATACTCGTACTTATGCATATTCGGTCAAATTGAATAGCCTGATCTGGACCCAAGCCGATCACATAATACTCTAATATCTTAAGGTACCGTTTATACCTTATATTATACTCAGATTGCCTGTGTTACTTTATATTCCAGTTTTACTACAAATTCACTTACCATGACATGATTACTAGTTTATCTTGTACTTCTCACTTACTAGTTTTGATATTCTATCACGTATTTCATTATAACTGTTTATTATAGCACTTGTCAATTTAATGGAACTGTTGTTGGCGTCTGTACTTTGCTCCAATCCTAATTGAATATTATTTTTCAGAGGATTTAGAGGCTGATTACACGACCTACTATGGGTCTGGAATAGATGGTTACACTGATCAGGGCTTGCCTGTGGAGCCGGTGCTCATAAAGGATGCACCTCCGGTAGTAACTTAGTTTTAACTAGGTTTTACTGGATGTGTTTCTAGATTGATACACTTGGGTCTGTATTATTATTTTGGGATTGTAGTCTTAGACATGTAGACTTATCTTTGTGCGACTCTTGCTACTATTTCAGACTATTTCATCTTTTATCATCTATCAAATTTATCGTGCTTATCTTCCTTTAGATTCATGTGATTGAGTGTATATTCATATGTCATATATATTCTTCTGTACGGAGATGACAGTTTTATATTCAATATTGCTAGATGTTAGATGTTATAAATGACCTATACAATGTTCTACCGTCGATATTGCGGCATAGGCTGGATGTACCCACATGCTCGTACCCCTAAACCGGGTACGGGTCGTGACACGTTTTTGTGGTGGCCCATACAGGTCTAGGTCGTAATTAGTGTGATTTCGTAATGGTGCTCGACTTAGAGTACTATTATGAGCCTGCTATTAGGATATAGGTTCTTGGTTATGCTAGGAGTTACTCAAACACATATTAGGAGAATTTCTAATCTTTTGATTTTCATGACAACTCTTATTGCATTTACTCTTCGAATTTAATTGTCCTTCCTTGATGATATCTTATCTTGTGCCATATTGATCTCCTTGCTTGAATCTGTCTTCAGGATGACAAAGACCAGAGCTCAGACTGTTGGACCCGAAGCAGCATCGGAGAGGTATGCTACTTTGCGACCTGTTTCTCCAGCTGAGGGAGCTGCAGTTCAGGTGGTTGCCCCTACTGTCCCTGTCGTTCAAGAGGGGGTGACAGTAGCACCTGGGGGTCTTCCTCTATCGGTCCAGAGGCATGTTCTCATTCAGCCGAAGCCTCTTCCACCTCCACCTATACTTTCAAATGATGCTACTCAGATGTTCGCTCTCTTCCAGCAGATGATGGAGGTGCAGCGAGAACGTAATAACGCCCAGCCTATGCCGCAGTGTCGGCGGTAGAACGCTGTCCTAGGTCTCAATGCATCTAACAGTATAAGACTAAACAGTTTATACTCCCCGAATGGGGGTGACATAGCATAATGTAAACTCAATCACATCTAAGGTAGAGCATAAAGGAAGATAGATAAAACATGAAATCGAAAAGAGATACAATAGATAGAAGTCTAAGTGTCTAAGATACAAACTCAGGATACATCTCAAAACCCAAATACAGTAATCCATAAATACAACTCAAGACAAATGAAATAACTATCTAAACAACCTCTACTGTGTCTCCTCTAGGCTAGCAGGCACCTCCAGGCTATCTGTAAAATTTATCAACAGGTCCAGTCAGGACTGGAGCGAGTACAGTACTTCAACAGATCTTAGCAGGTTAGAAAATATAATCATGCAGTAAAGTAAGATACAGGTACTGAAAGAAAACAGTATGTAAACAGAGAGAGAACTGTAATAGAAATATCTACTATACATAGAGAACTAGCAGTGACTAGTGAGTCAGAGTACAATATGAACATGTAATACTCCTCCGTACTCCCAATCAATATACAAGGATCCAGCCAGGTTATATTATATGATGCTATGTAACAGCCCCCGAAGGGTGGTAAGCCCCCGAAGGGTGGTAAGCCCCGAAAGGTGGTAGCCCCCGAAGGGTGGTACATAGTAGTCCCATAAATGGGGATTCTGGGGGTAATCCAACAGTGTAAGTCCCATAAATGGGGATTCTTGGGGTAACCCAACAGTGTAAGTCCCATAAATAGGGATTCTGGGGGTAACCCAACAGTGTAAGATTCCAGGAAGACTCTACGATCATAAGAGTATATGTCATAAGTGATCAAAGAACCAATGAAGCATAGTGATACGTCATGTAAGTTAAACGCACAGAACATGTAGTACCCGATGCTCCCTAAGGATAACATCTCAAGAAAGGATCCATATAGTACCAATCCGTGTGACCATCGTGACAGTACAAGTAAAGTAATCTACTGCAGGAAATAATTCTAAGCAGGATATAAAATGATCAGAGAATGTACTCGCCTGATATCTGAATGTCCAAGGTAAAGATATTGTCCGAGGAGAGGTGTCTGGCTCCTAATTAGAACAGCACAAGTCACAACATGTCCAGAAGGATAATATAAAGCACTACAATGCATTCTACATGAATCTAGGTCAAACTAGGCCAAAGTCAACCCTTGGTCAACTCTGGTCAACTGCACTAGTCAAACTAGGTCATGTCCTAACCCAGCAAGTCTTACTAGGCCTAACCAAGACTATCCTAGCAAGCACGCATCAATACAAGGCTATACAAGCCAACATACACCCGACTCTATATAGCATGCAATTATTCAATACTCAAATAGGCAAGAATTCACATTGGATATACACTAGGTAATCTATTACTTTAAGCTATATATGCCTACACATATATACACATGCATATATTGGTATTCAACATTAGGTCTATAATCATGGCATTTCAAATGGTTATATAAACTTATATATATTACAACACAATATGCTAACATATATATAATATACATACATAGCTAAGTTAACTATATTCATAAATACTTATTTAAGAGGCTATGTGTGTGTATGTGAACATGGCAAAGGGGCAAGTGAGGGTTAAATGGGCATACATAGTGTATACATATCAAAGAGTGTCAAAGTATAAGTGAACAATGTGTCAAGTGTGATAGTGTCAACATAGTGTAAGGGGGTACATGAGGTAATATAGGATTTGTGTTAACATAGAACATTACATCTCATTAACTTGTATATTGCATACATTATATCTATTATTACATTACATTCATGCTTGCATTCATTCATCATTCATTTATTCTCTTGCACCACTATATGCACCATACATTACATACTATGGAACCTACATATTCATTACAAGCCATACTTATACATGCTTACATTAGATATGATACTTACACCTCATACATCATTTATTTAAACATTTACTCATGCTTGCATTCTCTATTTAATTACATAATGTATATACATTAACATGGGTTAAAATCAAATAGAACATTATATTACACACAAGGGTGCACAAAATACATATGTCGAATAGTAACTCCTACTAATAATCAATACTGTACCATCTCAGCATGAATTAAAATCTAGGATTAAAGTATGTTATAGATCTATGTGTTAGATTTTTGAAACTTCAAACGGATCGCATTTTCGTTTCCGGAAACTCCCGAAATCGCGAAAACACCGAGAACGCGTTTGTCTTTCGTACAGCTGACACTCAAATAATTCTCCAGAAAGTTACAGAAAGAATTAGGCCTATTAATACATGTTTTTGGAAAGCTAACTTCAATACACTTCTTTTAAAAAAAATAGGAGATTAAGCCGAGCTTTGAGCTAGAAGTTATGACATTTTTAAGTTAGGGCTGAAATAAAAAACGTGGATAAAAATCATGACGGATTTGGGTAGTTTGAGACAAAAGAACACAAGTATATAACATAATATATCAAGAACTCACTCTCTACACTAATATATATATATGAGACACTATAGAACACATCTCCAATACAAAAATATGAGATTAAACATGTAATAATTCATTCATACATAACAACAACACATAGTGTGTCCAAATTTGGAATTTTCCCACATGGACACAACCACAACACAAAGGACACTCCTATGACCTCCAAATGGACACGAAATGGACACAAATAGAGATACAACCATGGGGGTCATTCCTATGGGTTCAAAATAGACCTATATGCATGAGGAAATGAAAAGGAGAAGGGATTTATACCTCCCGGTAGATCGAATCGAAGAAAAGCCTTCCCGGAGCGACACCGACACGTAGAGATTCCAAAAGGACACGAACGAGCTCCGAATCCTCCCAAACTTGGGTAGCTTCCTCCTTGGCTATAATGGAGAAGGAAAGAAGAAGATTTGGTGACGAAATGGAAGGATTTGGTGAAGAAATTGCTAGGGATTGCTCTCTAGGAATTTGGGGAAGAACAAGAGAGAGTGTGGATGAGAATAATGAAATAAACTTGAGCCTATCCTCTCCCAAAGTGGCTGGCCATATGGGGCTATTTGTTCTATTATGATAAGGTCCAAAATGCCCCCACTAACCTATTCTATGAGTATTAGGAAAGGGCTAATTGGTTGGGGCTAAATTAGTCATTCTAAAGTCTCTAATCACACTAACGTTATCCATAATAATTAGTCTAACCTCTAACTAAAATATTTCTATCATGTGGACTAAAATTAATATCATGTGGGCCATGCCTAACGAGTGTGTGGGTCCCACTAGAGTCAAACTACCCCCGAGTCCCCGTTTCAAGTCGGATTGAGTTGAAATTCGAACCCGACTCAAATAACCCCAAAACAATATCATAAATAATAAAATAATATCAAAATAATTCAAGGAGGTCAAATGCAAAAATATTCTTAGGCCAAAAATGACATTAAAATATCATAATTACATGGTTAGGCTCTAGGTCAAACAGTCTCTAGGGTTTCACTAGCAAAACGTCAAAACCACAAGTCATTGATTTAAATAATTTTAAAATAATTTAAAATTACCAAAAATTATATCATGAATTAAATATCATTATTAAAATAATTATAAACACAAAATTTCAAAATTACCCTCAATCAGAAAATTAAAATAAAATAAAAAAAATAAACCCGAAATTTAGGGTGCTCACATGCGGATCCTGCGTAAAAATGAATTATATGCCAAGCAGAGTAAGTGCGAGTTCTGGATGAGTAGCGTGACATTCCTCGGACATTTGATCTCTGCCGAAGGTGTCGTAGTGGACCCAAGGAATATTGAAGCGGTGGTAGATTGGAAATGACCTACCTCGGCTAGCGACATTCAGAGTTTCCTGGGCTTAGCGGGCTACTACCGAAGATTCGTGCGAAACTTTTCAAAACTAGCGTTGCCTCTGACTCGCCTCACCCAGAAGGGAGTAGTATTTGAATGGAGTGATGACTGTGAATCCAGCTTTCAAGAGTTGAAGCAACGGCTCGTCTCAGCTCCAATCCTTGCACTTCCAGCCGGTCCAGAAGGCTTTCAGATATTCAGCGACGTATCGGGAACTGGCCTCGGGTGCGTACTCATGCAGAGAGACAAAGTCATCTCCTACGCTTCACGGCAGTTGAAGCAACACGAGAAAAACTACCCGACGCATGACCTAGAATTGGCGGTGATCGTGTTTGCGTTGAAACTCTGGCGGCACTATCTCTATGGTGTGGCTTGCAAAATCTACACAGATCATAAAAGCCTGAAATACTTGTTTACGCAACGAGAACTCAACCTACGACAGCGACATTGGCTCGAACTCATAAAAGATTACGAGCTAACGATCGAGTATACGCCGGACAAGGGAAACGTTGTAGCCGACGCGCTTAGCAGAATGTTTATGGGAATGCTAGCCATAAACAAGGAGATACGGCGAGACCTTGAAGCGATGGGTATCGAACATGGAATTGAGTATCGACACCTGCACCTAGCTCAGCTGAAGTTAGGATCGAGCCTGGTTAGCAAGATAAAGACCGCACAGAAGGACGACTCATTCCTGAAGAAGATGCACGAGTTGATTCCAATAGGAAGGGCGACTGACTTTGCGGAAGATGGAGACGGGACGATGCGACTAAAGGGAAGGCTCTGCATTCCTGAAACTGCCGAACTCAGAAAAAAATTCTGACGGAGGCACATTATGCGAAGTACTCGTTACATCCTGGAAGCACCAAGATGTACAAGGACTTGCGCACAAACTTCTGGTGGCACGGCATGAAGAAAGACGTAGCTACTTTTGTATCGCAGTGCATGGCATGTCAGCAAGTGAAGGCAGAACACCAAAGGCCAGGCGGAGAGCTGCAGAACATCGCCATTCCCGAGTGGAAGTGGGACAACATCTCGATGGATTTTATTGTGGGATTTCCGAAGACGCCACGGAAAAATGATACGATTTGGGTCATTGTTGATAGATTGACCAAGTCGGCTCACTTCATCGCAATTAAAGTAGGATGGAGCGTCGATCGGTTAGCACAAATCTACGTCGACAAGATTGTTCGACTACAAGGGGTACCGGCCTCAATAATTTCGGACAGAGACGGGCAATTCTTATCGCGTTTCTGGACGAGCCTACAAGCGGCGATGGGGACCAAACTAAACTTTAGTTCGGTGTACCATCCTCAAATAGACGGTCAGACGGCGAGAGTAAATCAAATCCTAGAAGATATGTTGCGTCTGTATGCGATCGACCTAAAGACTAGTTGGGATACGCATTTGCCGCTTGCGAAGTTTGCGTATAACAACAGTTATCAGTCGAGCATTCAGATGGCTACATATGAAGCACTCTACGGAAGGAAGTGTCGTTCGACAATATGCTGGAAAGAAGTCGGAGAGCGACAAGTGCTTGGACCGGAACTGGTGGAGCAGGCCGTCGAAAATGTCCGCTTGATTCGAGATAAACTCCGCATCGCGCAAAGTCGACAAAAGAGCTACGCAGATCTTCATCGACGACCGCTAGAATTCTTGGTCGGGGACCATGTGTTTCTGAAAGTAACGCCCATGCGCGGTGTAATGCGGCTCGGCGTTAAAGGCAAGTTGAGCCCGAGATTTGTTGGCCCCTTCGAGATCATCGAGCGAGTTACAACAGTCGCTTATCGAATCGTACTACCTCCTGCCTTGGCTGATGTGCACGATGTCTTCCACGTTTCACAACTTTAAAAATACGTGCACGATCCAAGTCATGTGGTTAGCTTCGATCAGTTGGAGCTACGTACTAACTTGTCTTACTTGGAGGAGCCCATACAAATTTTGGACCATAAGAAGAAGGTGCTACGAAATCTATCGATGTCTTTGGTCCGCGTGCTTTGGCGAAACCATTCAGTCGAAGAGTCGACGTGGGAAATGGAGGCGGAGATGAAGGAGAAATACCCTGTGTTGTTTGTCTAAATTAAGGTCAGACCCTCGTTCTTAAGTTTCGGGACAAAACTTTTTCTTCGTGGTATATTATGTAGCGCCCCGCTTTCGATAGGCGACGGACTTTTTAATATGCTTGCGCCGAGTCAGATCGGCCGGGAACTTAGATGGCCATCTGACTCGATCGTTAGGCTTGGTAAAAGAAAAACCTTGCAGCATCGATCAAATCGATTTGGACGGACGTTACGAGAATCGATCCAACTAATGGAACGACTTCTGTTGGAATAAGTCCTAGATACAGCGGGCTGCGTCTCGGTGAGTGAGCTCTCTATAAGAGTTCCTTCGAAGGGACCGGACCGCTGTATGGTTTTCTTGGAGCTTTTGCCGCTGGGTTTTGATGAAGTGCTTTCGCATCGTTTTTCTGGATGCAATTACAAATTTCGAAGCAAGGGGAAAAAAAATTCTAACAAAGTGTTGGTGCCATTACAGGAGCTCGCGTAACTAAAGCTTGACGTTGCGAAGCGCTTCGACGATCGGCACGAGCAAAGTAATCGGTGGGTGATTCGGACCTTCCTTCTACTCTGTCCCGCAAACTAATTCCTTGCCTCGAATTCATTCAAATCGAACGATGCCAAGTTAATTGCATGCCAATCCACTAAGGTCAAGAACTCGGGAAAAACGTATCGATTTTGAGTAATCTACTCTGAAAAATACAAGTTTCTCACATAAACGAAAAAGTTTAAGGTTTTAGTAAAAAGATAGAATATTTCACGTGCTGCAAAATAATATGAAACGTCGATCGTGGGTTATGATTCCTCGGACAATTTGGTGCCTACGGGACGCTAAATCGGGAGTACGGCTTTGGGGAAAATAAATCATTGCATGGGTTGGAAGAAATGATAATGTCATTCAATACTGTCCGCGCTAAACAAATCTGTCTGCACATATTAAACAAGTTCACGCATTGGCATTGGCATGGACAGCTTGTAAACAAGTTAAACTTTCCTCGATGCGATATCCGGGGCATCGGAACCGAATCGACCTAGGGGAAAAAATAAATTCGTGCTTCGGCACGAGGCATTACGAGACCTGCAGCATGGCTTGCAACCCAAGCTGACAGGCACGTCGTAATGCCATATAAAGTTCCTCGTGATGCATAGCATAAATGACCGCACATATAAGATAGAGCATGCTCACCTATTGTCTTATGCAGGTAGTAAATATTATCTGTATTTTATGCAGGGACGAGCACGGCCGTGGTAAGAAATGGGATAAACTGCTATGTTTTACTGTATGCTTTATTACTCAAATGATGGCTATCGATATGAACTGAATTCATTTAGTTCTAAATAGAAAGACAACTCTAAAGCATGCCTACCTTAACAATCAGAGTCAGTTTAGACGAGTTGGTTCGTCTCGTCCACTTAGCAAGTGTGCTAATCCCCTCCCCCAATTTCCCTAGGTGCGATGGGCGCTCCAAACTAAACTGAAGCTGAAGTACGGAAAGGCGTTTTGAAGCTCTTCCTATGCTAAAGTATTTTGAAGCCAATTCAATCGACGGCTTATCTATAAAGGGGCGAATATATGGAACGGCAAGTGTTAGTTCAGGCAGCTTGTCGAGTATGTTTTATTTTGTTTTCAATCAATGTAGCCGCAACGGCATCCAATGTAATTATGACTTGCACTTCGTTGCAAGCTATGAATGAAAAGCAAATTTTTATCTTCCTATACTGCATCTTATATTCTGATGTGATTTATGAAGTTTCAACTTTGTATTTCAATATAAAAGATAAATGTAACGTTCTTGCCTTGTACGAGTGTAATTCTAGACTCGTATGGCATCACGCCTTAGCGAGGACGATCGATTCGGTAAAATAACACCGGGGACGAACGGTTTGTCGACTCGGGGCGTGACAAATTGGTATCAGTGCTCAGTTATGTTTTCTCGGATTTTCGAAAGATGTTTCATTGTTGGAATGTCCGTTGCGATGGCTTAATTGAATGCTTGTTGTCATGCTACGTGAAATAAAAGTTCCATACAAGTAAGCCCGTAGATATTTTTGAAAAATACTAACGGGTTTACTCTGTTTTATAGGAATGACTAAGAAAAGAAACAATCCCGGCACAACAACCCAAACCGTAGATAGTACGTCAAGCACAAAAAGTACTGGCCCTAGCGAGACGACTATGGAGAAGATGCTACAGTTGATGGAACTGCAGCAGCAACAACTTCAGATGCAATTCAAAGCCCAATTTGATGCACAGCAGAAGCAGATGAACGCCCTGACTCAGATAGTGAGCAAAATGGCGGGCAATACCAAGGCAACGGACGAGGTACCCGAGGAGAAGCAAGGTGATCAAGAAGAAGACGAGGAAAAAGAAGCTCAACCGCAAATGAAAATTTTTTCTTCCTTGTTCAAGGCAAAGGAGTTTCGCAAGATGAATCCACCTAAATTCAACGGCCGAACAGAGCCTGATGTGATCGTGGGGTGGCTCACAGAGATTGAGGACCTGTTTAATCTGCTTAGCATTGAAGGGTCCCAGAGGGTAACTTGTGCGGCGTTACAGCCGCAACTCAGGGCGTACGACTGGTGGGCAGCTAAGAAGCAGGAAATCTACGAAGCCAATACAGGTGCCACGATTTCCTGGAAAATATTCAAGGAAGCTTTCCTCGAACAGTACGTTCCGCGCGGCGTCCGTCGTCAAAAAGAAGACGAGTTCATGATGCTGCGACAAGGAAATATGTCTGTCGACGATTATGACTCGAGCTTCTCAAAGCTGGCGAAGTTTGTCGGCGCCTTCCTGCCCAACAAAGAAGCATGGTGTGAACGCTTCCAACAAGGCCTAAATGACGAGCTGCGAAGGGACGTCATGAACCAACGATGCCAAACTTATCGTGAATCCTATGAAGCTGTACTTGATAATGAGCGGATCTTTGGCCGTATGTCACAAAGGGCCGTGCCTGTCGTTCGCAACAATTTCAACAAGCGTCCTAATGACGCTGGAGGATCGGGAGTACAAAAGCGTCCAAACACATCTGAGAATCGGCATCCGTATCCAGGATTACACTGTAATATCTGTGGCAGGCATGGGCATCGCTCGAGCGATTGTTTCCACAGAACATGTTTCGGGTGTGGCGAGAAGGGCCATTCAAAGTCGCAATGTCCGAGAAATGTTCCGAACCAACAGAACCCACCAAGGAACGTTCTGAATCCGCACAAAGCGTCGATACTGCAAGATGCAAATGCGGTGCCCGTCAACCAGCAGAATCAACGTCACGGAGCTCAAGGCCGAGTTTATGCCTTAACTCGGGAGGAGGCATTTGCATCCGATACTGTTGTAACAGGTATATTACTCTACAACAAGATGTATCAACTGGAGAAACATGTAACTAGGATGTCATGGCAAGTGGTGAAGAAAACAAAGAAAACAAGTAAAAGACAACTATCTATGTGTTTTAAAATATCTTGTTCGACATGTGGACGGCTAAGGGGTAAATCCGGCACCCCGCACGTGAATTATGCGACTACTATCTGACAAGAATAGACATTTTGGGAATGTTTCTGGGTATTCCACATGTGTACTAAGATATTTCTCCGCCCAGCTAGTACTCATGGAATCCAGTCGCAAGCATGGTAAACATGTAAATGATAGTCAAGAGGTATAAAAAAATCCATAATACTAATCCGTATGACCACGTGTCATCAAGCAAGAGAGTATATGTATAAACATAAAATGGAAACTACTATGAATCGAAAGCAATCAGAAAGTGCACTTGCCTGAATCCTTGTACAAACCATACACACAAGTCGAGGATGAGGGGATTATCGATCTAGAAGCTGTCAACCTATAACATATATCGTACCACGAACTATGCACGAAAACTACATGTCAATTCTAAGGTTCTAGTTATAAATTCATGGAATAAGTGGCTAATGGGTTAACTAATCCAATATTAGTTAATTCTGGAATAAATTACATAAAAACCTAATTTAACCTAATAATAATCTGAATATAATCTAAATATGAAAGTTTAGCCATAAAAAAGTCATGTTTCCAATTTTGGAAACCATGACACACAAATCGAGGCGTGCCGTTGACTATCTAGTCAAATGCTATGAACTCTAGATTTTGAAAGTACACGTTGGTAGATTTCAGAACCATGAGTGCGCTGGAATCAACTGTGCCGCAAAATCACGCTTTGGTCAAAAGATATCGTCGTTATGGCTAATCGTGACCAAAACGGTGATCAATCGATCAATTCTGAGTTCAACAGAATAACTAAAATACTAGATGAATAAAATAATTTCTTGGAAAAATATATGTCGTAGAGATCTATGTTGGCGTTCCAAAACTTCAAACGGTTCGTGATTTCGATTTTCGGTCCTCCCGAATCTCGAAAACACCAAAACGTGTCAAGTTTTGGACCACCAACACTATGAATTTTACATAAATTAAGGTTCACAGATAATAAAAATAAATTAGATATACGAAAATTATACCTCAATACGAATCCAACAAAAAAACAACACGCAAAAAGGAGGTCGGAGTTGTCCGCAATCGCCTCGGGAAGTCGGGGGTCTCCTTGGAACAAGTTTCCTCAAAATCGGCCAGAATTAAATTAGGATTTACTGTTCAGCAAAAAATATATATATATATATAGGGCGGGTACAGTTAGCACTGCTGACTGGGCACTGCAATGGCTGGCGAGTGGGCCCGGCCAGCGCTGACTGGGTATGACTGGATAATTAATTACAGAAAATGATTTAAAAATCATTCTAAGGCCAAATAAACTCAAATAAAATCCTAAAAATTCCTAAAAAATTGTACAAAATTACAGAAAATATAAGTAACCTCCTAGAATATAATTAAAAATAATTACCTCATATTAGTCTCAAATGGCCTCATAATAAATATTGGAAGCCTTTAAAATATATAAAACTTAATAAAATAAATATCTAAAAATCTCTAAAAATTATATTAAGCTATAAAATAATTAAACAAGACTTATATAAACCATATAAGGTCCAAATGACCATAATATGATCATATCTCTCTTATGAGCGTAGTACAAATTCTAATGACCATAAAAGTTAATCATAATCAAAATAAAATAAATTGAAAAGTAGGCTTACAAATCTACCCACCTTAGAAAATTTTCGTTCTCGAAATTTCAAAGGATAGGACTAGGCACGACTAAAAATATTATCCACAAATTATAGTCAAAAGGGTTAGTCAAAATCTAGGCTTAGTTATGGATAGAATCGAAATATGATAAAAGGAGAGAACTACCAATTGTTGAGAAGGTGGTAACAAGAAGTAAGACATTAAATCAATTTAGAAAAATTAATAGTCGTATGCCAATAAAAGATATAGCCTCTGGGATATTCGAAAATTATAAGTATATCTGAAGTCATTTAACCGAGAATCCATGCCTCGCTAGTGTACATCTGGCTGCCATGAACCCTTGGTTTCATGACTCAAGTATAATATGTTATCGAACACTCTACCAACTCTACCCAATATTGACATATAAATCAAAAGATCAATAATACAACTAGGATATAGTTTTAGTAATATTTGACAACATATGCATACTTGAAATTATTTCAACTTAGGGATCATGCCACGCCAGTGCGCTACTGACTACAGTGAACCCGCAGTCTCCATATTTTAAATAAATAGGGATAGTGCACATTTGTCTTACCATTGTAAGTCGTCGAAAATTATTTCAACTATATCCATAAGAATTTCAAGGAGCTTCTATAAATTCAAACAAGTCGATCATGAAAAAAAATAAAAGTATATGTCCTTAATAAAAGTGTCAGTTTTGAAAACAAAATGATCGCAAAATGAACGAAGACGACTTGAATTAATATATAGATAATTGAACCAAGATTAAGAATTGAAAATAAAATGATCACAAAATAGTTTTGAAAATAAAACGAGGTTTAGAGAAGGCAGAAGATAAAATGGCACAAAAAATGATCAAAATTAGGAATTGAATTCTATGAAGGCCTAACTTACCAAACGTATATTCTACCCACCTTGGATTATACCCTCGTATTAAAATACAATAGAATTAAATAAGGGACTCCTAGTCCTGGTATCCTCCTAAAATCAAATCAATCCTAATTGTGAATGAGCACTTTCTAGTCTCAGGCTTGCAGTAGTACAACTAACTTAAGTACTACCACAAGTTCGCAATCATTTACAAATTCTGACCTACAAGGGCCACCAAAAAACTTGTCACAACCCGCACCCGCTTTTCGGATACGAGACGTGTCCAAGCCAGCCTACATCGCAGAGTCGACGGTAGAACGTTGTCACGGACATAATGCTCAATATCACATGAACATAACATTTATTGCTCATTCATATTTCTAATTTATTATAACATTTACAATATTTATATTTTAAAAACTGGAAATTTTTGAGAAATCCAATTTCGGGGTTAGTTTTTATGAAAAACCCACCCGCAGGATGGGTTTTATAAAATGTCCAGAATTATATATTTCCACGTTAAGTATTCCAAGATTCCCTTTAGATGCTCTTTATTTACAAAATTAATACCATAACTACCCCTCCGCACAAACTCAGATTTGGATTGCGATTCTCGTCGTCTTCTTCTTCTTCTTTTTCTTCTTAACGAGAGGTCTGAATTCCATTGCTCTCATCTTCAGTAGAGATCGCAAAGATCGTTCGTAGTTCACTATACTTTTTTCAGTCGAACTCCGATCATCACTCTTCTTCTTCTTCTTCTTCTTCTTCTTTTCCGACAATTAGGTCAATTATGGAGAGAAGATCTTCTTCTTCTTTTACATAAGAGTTAGCATCATTTTGAAAGAAGAACAAAAACTCTTGAATCTTTATTCATGTCAAATTTCTTTCCACAAAACAAAAAAAATAAAAAATTAGGTTTTTGTCAACTGTTCTATGTCGATATAACACGAAGAATAGTCATTCTCCTGCACTTTAACAAGAAGAATGTCATTCTTCGTGTAAATTAACATGGAGAATGGCCATTCTCCTGTGTCTTAACATTTGAATGACCATTCTTCGTGTCATTTAATACGAAGAATGACCATTCTCCATATAATTTAGCACGGAGAATGGCCATTCTCCGTGTAATTTAGCATAGAGAATGCCATTCTCCGTACTAAATTACACAGAGAACGGTCATTCTTCTATGTTTTAACACTAGGAATAGCCATTCTTCGTATAAATTAACACGGAGAGTGCCATTCTCCGTGTTATTTAACACGGATAATGGTGTTCTCCGTGTTTCTAACACGGAGAATGGCTATTCTCCTATATTTTAACACTGGAATGACCATTCTCCGTGCTAAATTACACGGAGAATGGCCATTCTCCGTGTAAATTAAGATGGAGAATGGCCATTCTCCGTGTAATTTAGCACGGAGAATGGCCATTCTCTGTGTAAATTAAGACGGAGAATGCCATTCTCCGTGTTACTAACACAGAGAATGGCAATTCTCCGTATAAATTAAGACGGAGAATGTCATTCTCCGTGTTACTAACACGGAGAATGGCCATTCTTCGTGTAATTTAGCACAGAGAATGGCCATTCTCCGTGTAAATTAAGACGGAGAATGATATTCTCCATGTTACTAACACAGAGAATGGCCATTCTTCGTGTAAATTAAAACGGGGAATGTCATTCTCCGTGTTACTAACACGGAGAATGGTCACCCTCATGCAAAATTAACATTCTTCGTGTTCTAACACGGAGAATGGTCATTCTTCTGTATTTGATGGTCAGTTGAAACTTTGGAGGGCCATAACTTTTGACTGGGAGGTCGAAATGAGGCCCGGTTTGTCACAAAATGAGCGTATCTTCGAGGAGCCTGAGATAAATCGCTTCATCATTTGTCGGCCTTTCAAAATTTTAGAATCACAAAAAATGATGTTTGGACCTCTGTTTTACCACTTTTGTCATTTGTCTCGGTCTTTCCGACGACGAGTTTTTGAAGATTTTTAAAGAGAAAACCTAGATTCGAAAGTGAGCGGCGTATGGAAGAAGCTGAAGTATCGAAACATTTTTTAAGAGTAGTTTCGTGGGTGTTTTCAATAAATTAGAAGGAAGGTCAAAAAGGTCATTCGGAACCCTCTTTATATATTTTTTGCTAATTCGGGGAACGCGATGTAATGTTATTGTGCGGTGGGTTTTTCATAAAACTTTTTCGTTTTTTGGGCATTTCATAAATTTTCCTATTTTAAAAAGTACAAGGTTCTACAATTAATAAAAATGATACCATATCTATCTAATTTCTAGGTTTCTGCTTGCTAGTACACCCGTATCTTCTAATGCTAAGTGAAGCCACAGCTAACCTAAAAAATGTTAGTTTTCAGTCAGGAATGGAACAAACACACAAACCGACGGCAATGCAAAAATATAATAGAATTCACAAGACATAAAAATAACATATATGAAATGAAACTAGAAAGTAACTAATGTCATGGCATGTCTAGAAAGCAAGTAGGTAACTCCACAACAAGATGTATCAACTGGAGAAACATGTAACTAGGATGTCATGGCAGGTGGTGAAGAAAACAAGTAAAAGACAACTATCTATGCGTTTTGAAATATCTTGTTCGACATGTGGACGGCTAAGGGGTAAATCCGACACCCCGTACGTGAATTGTGCGACTACTATCTGACAAGAATAGACATTTTGGGAATATTTCTGGGTAGTCCACATGTGTACTAAGATATTTCTCCACCTAGCTAGTACTCACATAAGCATGGTATACATGTCAATGACAGTCAAGAGGTATAAACAAATTCATGATACTAATCTGTGTGACTACGTGTCATCAAGCAAGAGAGTATATGTATAAACATGAAATGGTAACTACTACGAATCCAAAGCAATCAGAAAGTGCACTTGCCTGAATCCTTACACAAACCATAGTCACAAGTCGAGGATGAGGGGATTGTCAATCTAGAATCTGTCAACCTATAACATATATCATACCACGAACCATACATGAAAACCACAAGTCAATTCTAAGGTTCTAGTTCTAAATTCTTGGAATAAGTGGCTAATGGGTTAACTAATCCAATAATAGTTCATTCTGGAATAAATTACTTAAAAACCTAATTTAACCTAATAATAATATGAATATAATCTAAACATGGAAGTTTGGCCATAAAAAGTCTTGTTTCCAATTTTGGAAACCATGGCACGCAAATCGAGGTATGTCGTTGACTATCTAGTCAAACGTCATGAACTCTAAATTTTAAAAGTGCACTTTGGTAGATTTTAGTACCACGAGTGCGCTGGAATCAACCGTGCCACAAAATTATGCTTTGGTCAAAAGATATCGCCGTTATGGCTAATCGTGACCAAAACGGTCATCAATCGATCAATTCTGACTTCAACAGAATAACTAAAATAGTAGATGAACGAAATAATTTCTGGGAAAAATATATGTCGTAGATATCTATGTTGGATTTCTGAAACTTCAAACAATTAGTGATTTCGATTTCAGGTCCTCCCGGAATCTCGAAAACACCAAAACGTGTCATATTTTGGACCACCGACACTCTACGAATTTTACAGAAATTAAGGTTCATAAATAATAAAAATAAATTAGATATTCGAAAAGTATACCACAATACAAATCTAACAAAAAAATGGCATGGAAAAAGGAGGTCGGAGTTGTCCGCAATCGCCTCGGGAGGTCGGGGGTCTCCTTGGAACAAGTTTCCTCAAAATCGGCCAGAATTAAATTAGGGTTTACTGTTCAGCAAAAATAAATATATATATAGGGTGGGTACAGTCAGCACTCGCTGACTGGGAGCTGCAATGGCTGACGTGTGGGCCCGGCCAGCGCTGACTGGGTATGACTGGATAATTAATTACAGAAAATGATTTAAAAATTATTCTAAGGCCAAATAAACTCAAATAAAATCCTAAAAATTCCTAAAAAATTGTAAAAAATTACAGAAAATATATCTAACCTCCTAGAATATAAATAAAAATAATTTACCTCATGTTAGTCTCAAATAGCCTCATAATAAATATTGGAAGCCTTTAAAATATATAAAACTTAATAAAATAAATATCTAAAAATTGCAGAAAAATTCTATAAAATTATAGAAAATATTTATGACCTACTAGAGCCTACATAAAATACCGCGTCTCAAAATAGTCTCAAATAAACCTATTGTAAAATCTTGAAAGTCATTAAAAATATTAAACCTTAATAAATAAATATCTAAAAATCTTTAAAAATTATAATAAGCTATAAAATAATTAAACAATGCTTATATAAACCATATAAGGGCCAAATGACCATAATATGATCATAGCTCTCTTATGAGCTTAGGTATAAATTCTAATGACCATAAAAGTTAATCGTAATCAAAATAAAATAAAATAAATTGGGAAGTGGACTTAAACGTGTTGTCGGCCTTAGGTTCACCTCCTCATCTCCTGCATTCCATCGTCCCAACGATGGATGCCCCTGCTCTCCTCACCGGCTCTGATGGCCCCCGGCCGGCTGACAGCTGGTCTTCCCCCTCTTCATTTGTCCCCTTCCCGGTGATGGGCGGCCTCTCCGCTCCGGTCGGTCCCCTTGGCTGGAGGCTCTCTGTTGCCCCCCTCTCCTCGGAAGTCGAGTGGGCTGCAGCTTCGGCCTTTCCGAGGACAAGTTGGCAGCCTTCGTTTGAATTTTCAAACTCCTCTTTCTTTGCGCCCTCTCACTTCAGTATCCCTTACATGAAGAGTATGGATGGAGGGCCCTTGGGCATGGCGCCATCCTTTAGCTCTGCTAGTATAGGCCTCGAAGGACACGTGCCCAGTTTGTTGTCTCTTCCAGCCAGAGGCGCGCTGGTCTCAGCGCCCTCTTTTCCCTCGACTGGCGCACACCATTTGGCGCCGACCATGTATTCTGGTGTCGCATGTGCCTCTCTTGCGCCAGCGCAACCTGCTTCTTCTACTTTGACTGGCACGTGCCTCTTGGCGTCGGCCATGGGTGCTGGCGAAGCCAAAGCCCCATTCACACCAGCGCACTCTGCCTCTCTTCTAGCGTCCACACCGTCTGCCACGCCCGTTACGATGGGTCCTCCTTTCTCGACGGATCCTTGCTCAGCTACCCTGGCTGTTCTCTCGGCACCTGCTGCCTCCTCGGCTATTGACGCCTATGTGTCTGCATCGTTGGCGATCGGTACGGCGCTACCTGACGACCTCTTAGCGTTGGTGTCACTTTTGTCACCTTCAGTCGAGCCTAGTGCACGCCCTGTGGATCCTCCCCCGGAGAGACTAGAGTCCCCTCTCCTTTCGCCCTCGGGGATGCACTCTCACACTCTGTGCACACGTGAGCCATGCACGATCCGTCCCTGGCCGGTGCCCTTTGCTCGGCATTCCTTCCCTACTCTGCGACCCCTGGCACTTGCCCTTCGGGTCTTCCGTCTCGACTTGCTTGTGCCCCGGTGCCTTCTCTGTCTAGTGCTAGCACGTACGTCTCCAGTCAGCTCGTGCCATCTGTGGGCGTGCACCCACCTCCTCCTCCAGCTCACTATCTCGGCACCGGAGCTCATTGCCTTCTGGTACGAAGTTCAGAGGCCCTACCCGTGATCTTGTGCGCACACCAGCTCCTCCTCTCTCCTCTGATTTAACGTTTCCTGCGCTATCCATCCGGGACCCCCTGTTCTATCGCCGTCCCCCTGCATCTCTGTCTTACGTGGACAAGCTAAGCCCTGAGCTCACTTCCAAGCACTTTATGTCGGTCCTCAAAATTGAGTTGTCCGACGTCGAGCTCCCTACCTCGTTTGACACCCAGGATATCACGGTCCCTTCTCCCTTGAAGACATCTCCTCTCTATCAGCTACTTTTTCGCACACCTTTGTGCTGAAATTCTCTACGGGATGCCCGAAACTTACTCGGGTTCAGGAGGCTATGCCAGCTGGAGCATCTCCTCGGGGTACAGAGTGGCGCCTATAGACCCCAAACATATGTTCCTTCATCTTTCCTCAGAATCTGACTACAGATTGGTTTGGATCAAAGGGACAAGCATCATTGACAATCACTCCATGAAAATCTACAAATGGTCCCCTAATTTTAGCACCTCAGAAGAATCTACTATTGTCTCTGCATGGGTCACCCTCCCAAACCTCTCCCTCATCTTCCACGCCCCAGCTGCCCTAAAGAGAATAGCTAATTCCTTTGGAACATTTGTGGCCTTGGCGGAGGAAACCAGAACCCTTTCAAAAGGAAATTACGCTAAAATGTGTATTGAGCTGGAACTTTCTAGGACCTCTCCAACCACATCCAAATCTCCCTCGGGAACTCGAACCACACACAACAAATAATCTACGATAACAGCATCATCTTCTGTAAATACTGCCACATTCGGGGTCACTCCACCGAATTCTGTTTTCGGGCTTATCCAGAGCTAAAGAAGAAGAACTCCCGGAAAATGGCACCCTCCAAACCACCCAAAACTAAGCACCATCCCCTAATCCTCTCTTCCTAACTCCCACATCCGGTTCGATACAGTCGACAGAACCTCCCCAGATCAAGCACAAACCTCTCAAGAGAGGACCATTGTCCTCTACAAGCCTCAAGATATCAACATTTCTAACAAATTTGACATCCTCGGCTCAGAACCCCCAGCCACCCCTTGAGAATCTTCTCACTGAAGAAGGGGACCAGAGTGCATATGTAAATACAGATCACGACGAAAGACTCAGCAAGGAAACCATTCCTGACACTCTTCTTCAGGGGGACGACCCCGGCCCTTCGAATCAGGAATCAATCCAATCACTTCTCAACATGGCCTCTCTCCAACCAGACATTTTAGCTAACATAGGGCAAGGCCCAGTTGCCATGTTAAAACAAGCTGCTGACACCAGTTTCACATGTCCAAATATTTTCGGGCATTGGCTGAAATTAACGGCGAAGATTACCTGTACCCCAATGAGGACGTCTTCGACCCCATCAACAACAACAACCTACTCGAAAAGGCTGCTCCATCCTCAAAAAAATCCAACAATATCAGCTCCAAGGAAGTACCGGCCAGGATCACCCGATCAGCCGTAAAACTCACCAAACCTCCCCCCACCAACCTTAATGCTTAACATCCTTTCATGGAATTTTAGGGGTCCAGCGAACAAACTAACCTTGAGAAGACTTAAAAGCCTCAAGAAGATTCACAGAATCGACATTCTTATCATCATCGAACCTAAAATCCCCCAAAAGAAAATTAAGTCCATCCAGCTGCAGCTTGGTTTTCCCTTAGCTATCGCTGGCACTCATGATATTTGGATCTTCCATTTGTTTGATGTGAAGATCGGCATCATCCATGATTCGCGTCAGGCTCTCTCGTGCTGGGTGGAGCATCTGATGCTCATGCATCGGTCCCTTCTATCTGTCGTTCATGGAAGTTGTGACATCGTCAAACAAAAACAACATTGGGAGACTCTGAGTGACACTCATCACAACTTCAGCAACCTACCTTGGCTTTGTGTGGGTGACTTCAATGTTGTTGCTAACAGGGAGGAGAAACTTGGTGGGCGGCCTCCCCCCTCTAGCCATGCAAGACTTTAACAACTTCATTTTTAAATCCCACCTTTCTTCCATCCAGTTCTCCGGCAGCGCTTTCACATGGTGCAACATGCAGGAAGGGCATCGGAGACGATTCTCTCGTCTCGATCGTGCCCTTGTCAACCCTCAGTGGTTGGACATGAGAATCATCTCTAACCTAGCACACCTAAACACGACTGAGTCAGACCACTCCCCTCTTCTTATCGATATCAACAATAACTCTAACCAGATCAAAAAAAGCTTCCGCTTCCTTGACCTTTGGAGCCACCACCCCCAGTTCAGTAATATAGTGGCAGTTGCATGGAGCAGCACGGATGCTCTAGACCCCCTCGTTCGTGTAGCCACTAAAATCAAAGCCACCAAAAAAATGCTCTCACTTTGGAGCAAGGATACTTTCGGTGACATCTTCCAAGCGGTCCGCGATGCCGAGGACAACATCACCCGAGCGGAGATCTTGTTCACCCATGACAGATCACCCGCGGCTCGCGTCTCCCTTAACCTCACCAGAGCATTATTGAAGTTTTGCCACAAAGTGGAGATAGACTTCTGGAAACAAAAAAGTTAGGCTAACCTGGGACATTGAAGGCGACAAGTACTCTAAATACTTCCACTCGTGTGTTAGGGCCGCAGACAACAACTCAACCTCCACCAAATTGCTGACGAGAGCGGTCTCATTCTCAAAAAGCACAGGGATATCCAACTGGCCGCCACTGATTTCTACTCCAAGCTCTTCACTAAAGAGAAAATCGTTAAGGATGTGGAATTTCTAGAGGTAATCCCCAACCTCATCGAAGAAAGAGACAACTTCCAACTCACCCTCCAACCTTTGAAAACTGAAGTTAAAGAAGTTGTATGGGCGTTGAAGGAACATAGTGCCCTCGGTCCTGACGGCTTCACTATTATTTTCTTTCGATCTTGCTGGGACATCATCAAGATCGACATCCACGAGGCAGTTACTTCCAAGGAACCAGGTACCCCAGATCGATCTCCAGCACCAACCTCATCCTCATCCCTAAGAAGGACAATCCTGAGTCTTTCAAAGATTTTCGGTCCATAAGCATGTGCACCTTCACCAACAAAATTATCTCCAATCACATGACATGGATCCTTCCAAGATCATATCTGAAGAGCAGAACGGCTTTGTTCGAGGTCACAATATTTTAGACAACATCCTGTTTGCTCAGGAAATGATCACCTGCATGAAATTCCCCGTCAGGGGAGGAAACGTTGACATCAAGTTGGACATGGAAAAGGCCTACGACAGGCTTGACTGGCAATTCATGATATAGGTGTTCAGGGCCTTCGGTTTCTTAGAAACTTGGATTAACATAGTTTGGAGGTCGATCAGTGACTCTTGGTTCTCCACTGTGATCAACGGTTAGGCCGACGACTTCTTTAAATCCAGCAGGGGAGTCAGGCAAGGCGAACCCCTATCCTCCACCATCTTCATCATCACTGTCGAAGCTCTTAGCATAAATCTAGACAACATGGTTGGCTCACGCCAATTTCAGCATTTTCACACCTCTAGTGGCTGCCCAATCATCACCTATCTTGCCTACGCTGACAACATCCTCATCTTCTCCTCCGACGACATTGGAACGGTCGAGGTGGTTAACTCCACGCTGCAAAGATATTCCAGCTGCTCCGGCTAGCATGTCAACTCTAACAAGAGTGTCATTTACGTCCACCACTCTGCGAACAAAGAGCACTCCCTTACTCTCTCTAATATCATATCCTTTACAGTTGCATACCCCCTTTTAATTACTTAGGCTGCCCCATGGTGTATGGCAGATCTAATGTAGGCATTTTTTAAGGTATAGTCGGCAAAATCAGGAAAAAGATTAAGGGATGACATAACGCTATTCTGTCTCCAGACGGAAAGATGATCCTGATACAGCATGTGCTTTCTTCCATCCCTATTTACACCCTAGCGGCCTGCTCTTCTCCGAAGAAAGTCCCCACTACCATCAAAAATTAGTTCGCTGACTTCTTTTGGGGACACAGTGAAGGCAAGGACAATCATCACTGGGCCAGTTGGGACACGATGGCCAAGCCAACGACCGAAGGAGGGCTCGATTTCTCCAGGTTGGCCCAGATAGTGGACGCTTGCTCAATGGGGATGTGGTGGAGGCTTCGTGAGAGCCAAACCCTATGGGCTAGGTTCATGAAGGCCAGATACTTCAAGTATACTCACCCGACTGTCGCTACCGTGAATAGCAAATCTTCCACCGCGTGGCGACGCATGCTAAATGGTCGTCGGCTCGCTGAGCCTTTCATCCGTCTTCAGCTCAGCGCAGGTGAGTTGTCCCTATTTCACGAAAACTGGATCGGTGATCACCTTCTCCTTCGACGACCAGAAGCACCCCCCAATCAGAGATTTGTGCTCTAGTGTGGGTGGGTGGGATTGGGAGAGCCCGAGCTTGGATCGAAGAAGATGGAGCGTCCGATCTTGCTACTTCAGGACTTACTGTTGGCTTGGTACCTGACTTTTTGAGGTGGTCCCTATCAGCCTACGGTTCTTTCTCATTAGCTTCTGCAAAAAATGTGGTTCGGGGCATTGGTGTACAGTCCCACGTCATCAGACCCTTCTGGCAAAGCTGTATTCCCAAAAATAGTCCTTTCTGACCTGGAGAGCGCATCGCAAGAGGCTCCCCACGGATGACCCTCTCACCACCATCAGCTTCAGCCTTGCATCAGTATGTTACTGCTGCTCGAAAAGCAGTTCTGAAAATACGAAGCACATCCTTTGGTCTGGTGACCTGGCAACGCTTCTGTGGAGCGCTTTCTCTCTTAAGTGCAATTAGAATCTGGTAGATGGAGGCTTCAACGATCTTCTGGCAGCCTGCGACTTGGCCTCGCATGGCCACCAGATCGTCGCAGAGTGGGTGATCTGGAAGAACTGCAGCAGATTTAGATATGAAGGTCATCAAAACTCCGTGAACCAGTTGATTAGAGAGGCGCACAGATAGATCAGTAAAGTTAGCAGACACTGCAAACACTCCCGGCCAGATTTTTGGCAATCCTTAATGACTTAAACTTCCTATCTCGAGGACTTCTTTCGGTCCTCGTACTCCTGTGTCTTGAATCGGCCCTTCTTCCTGTTATTTTGTCTTACTTTTGTGCTTTCTTTTGCCCTAACTTGTAAAGGCTTCGGCATTTTGTGCCTTCTTTTGAATAAAATTAGGGGATTTTGATATATATATATATATATATATATATATATATATATATATATATATATATATATATATATATATATATATATATATATATACCGCAAAGTTCTGCGGGAGTCCCGTCGCCTTCGACCGTTGGATTGAGCGGACGGGAGCTTGGGTCCCACGCGGTCCCTCGATCCGATGATGCAGGGGGGCGGGGCTTTGGTGGGTATATATATATATATATATATATATATATATATATATATATATATATATATATATATATATTGGTCGACGTAATATATATATATATAAATATATATTTTATAATATAAAATATAAAATATATATATATATATATATATATATATATATATATATATATATTGGTCGACGTAATAGATATATATATATTCTCGAAGAGGGGATACTTCAGGAAGGCACTGCTCGACGCAACAGATATTGAACTGCCAGAGGTTGTATTTCTAGGGGATAGTTCTCTCTGCTTGTTGTGATTTGGCATAGTAACCCAAATATGGATGCATTTATCCCTATCTACAACCACCTCTATCTTTTCTCTCTCCCATACATATTATTAATAAGCCCTATAGCATTCAATTCAGCTACATACTTCTCTTTCTCTCTCATTTCATAACATGTTCTCTCTCGAAGAGGGGATACTTCAGGAAGGCACTGCTCGATGCAACAGATATTGACCTACCAGATGTTGTATTTCTAGGGGGTGCAGATAGTTCTCTTTGCTTTTGTGATTTGGCATAGTAATCCAAATACGGATGCATTTATCCCTATCAACAACCACCTCTATATTTTCTCTCTACCATATATATTATTAATAAGCCCTATAGCATTCAATTCAGCTACATAGTTCTCTTTCTCTCTCATTTCATAACATGTTATCCATGGTACCCTAAATTCTCAAGATTGAGAAGATGCTTCTCGATTTACAACAAAAGTCAACATGGAGAGTTAGAGTATGATTGTTCGAGGAGTTCCAGGCCGTCGGTTTAACAATGAAAATAGGAAAGGTTAGTTGTTATTTATTACTTAGCATTGTTTTTTTTTATTAGCATGCCAATACGTTTCTCTTTGATTTGAGAATTTCAAGATTTTTCCCACTTTAAGAAGCTAATATTAGGTTTGCTTCTTTGTAACAACTATTTTATTAGTGAATCCATGACAGAGAAGTTTGGTAGAAAGTTTTCATCCAACTCACTAGATTAGTTAGTTTAGAAAATAAAGATTTCTTCAATTTTTTTCCTTAGTTTTAGGTTGTTGTAGCAAGCAAGTTTTTGCATGTTTAAGGAAACTTTCGTGCCTTGTCCTTTTGTCAGTTCAGCATCAATAGCAAGTAATTTGTTGCATGTACAATGAAATATGCATGCCCTTGTAAACTGCAGTATATAATGTTAGTCATAGTACTTGTTCAATCTTTTGGGACACATATACATTTGCCCACCCTACAATTGGCAAGGTATTAGCCTATTTTATTACTCCAAACAATCAGATGCAAGACTACATCTACATGTTTCTATTTCATATTTGCATAATTAACAATTGAAGTTTACCAATTATTTTTTTGTCATTTTCCTATAAAAAAGGATACTATAGGATTAATAGATTTGGATAACTTATAAACTATATATAATCTGAAGATGAGTTCCAAATACAACAAACAATTACAGAAAACTATTTCATCTTAGACTCTCAGGGGGCTTGGGTAAACTCGGATTGCTGGTATTATATAAATATGGATGATCACCATGTTGTTTCTCTATAAGCTCATTTTCTTCATGTTGATTTCTTATCACTCATCAGCTTATAATTGTATGTATGAATAAGATATATTAGTACAAGGTAGGAGAGAGATCATGTGAGTCCACTAATTAAAAACTATGACTTTTTACCTACTATAGTTCAATCAAATTAATTTAAACCAATCAAGATAGCAGTTGCAATTTGCTACTATAGCATTTATTTATTGAAAGGCGATTTCGAAGTGTCAGTTTATGCCAAATGACAACATCTAGTCGATATGCTCTATGCAGGGGCGGTCCTGGCCTAGGGCAGACCGGACGACGGCCCAGGGCCCCCGACGAAAGGGGGGCACCAACATGAAACTGTCTATAATAGAACTAGCATGTATTATGTGTCCTTTTTTTAACAAAAGAAATTGTGGTGTAGTGGGTACAATGCTAGACTTATATTATGAGGTCCTTGGTTCGAGTCTTGACTACAACAAATTTTTGTTTTAGTTATATATTTTTTTAACCTTATGTTGGGGTCCATTTTGAAAATTTCGTCTCGGGTCCCCAATTGCTCAGGGACGGCCCTGGCTCTATGACATCATAAATCATGTTTATGCATATGGGTTGCAATTATGGTTTAAGACTAGACATACTTCTTTTATTTATTTGACATCATCTAATATTCAGTAGATGGATAAGAGGCTCCATGCAACCGACCCAAGAGGGGAATATATACTTCATTGTTGATTGGGTAGATACATGTTCCATTTGCATGAGCGTAAATTAATCCCTTCATTTTTATAAGGGACAGTCTTTTGAGCTAACCATTTTCAATTTTTTATATGCAAGCACTCATGTCATTAGTTATATATTCACTTAGATGTGGTATCGATAATGCAATTTCATCACGTCCCTTCTTTTATTATTGTGCCATATTATCTTTCAAATAGTAGATATTGATAAGACACTATTCCCGTCATTAGAAGATAGAAGTAAGATAAATGTTTTATTCCAGAAGAACGCATGGATTATCCTATCATATTCCTTATAATTCATCGATGCCTACTTGATGACTTTAATAATGCTAAATAAATAGTTAGGTCACATATACGAACTATGAATGTACCTTCTAGAATACAAGTAAATACCAAAAGAACTCAATAAAGACAACATATAAATCGATTTTACATTAAGAACATATAAGACCTAAAGGTTCTAAAGATTCAGCTTTCCAGAAGAAAAGGCTAACACACTCTGATGCTTTTGAAAAGTAGCTCATGAAGTAGCATCTCCTATAGAGACAGTTCATGGCGATCCGGAAGATGTCGTAAACCAAAGATCTAAGCTTTTTTTAAATAAATTATATCGCCCCGATTGAGGATGTGCCTCAAGATCCCAGAAGAGACTGAGAAAGAGGTACTATTACCCAAAAAAAATCTATATTTTACACATATTAAGGAGAAATTTGGGAATCAAGAATAAATTGTCATAGATTATATTTACAAATGAGAATAAAAATGGTGATAAAAATAAAGGATGACACTGAAGCACGAATAATCCTTGAATGTTGAAAAAGATAATGGAAAGATGTGATTATCTCACAAACGTGGAGTGTTCGATTTATAGTACAAACCGAAAAAAAATAAATCCGGTAGTTTGAATGGGTGTTTGTAAGAAATAAAAGGAATGAGATTCAAATGTATAGAGAAATGTTAGCTCAAGGATTATTGGAATGATCATGAATAAAATATAAAAATATATATATATTTCGGTCATGATAACCTAAACGATAAGATATACATAAAATCTTTGGAGGACTTATACTGCCAGATATATCCTTGAAAGAGTTTAGAATTGCCAAAATATTTCTGAAGGATTTATAAAATGAGCCATATATAGATTAAAACCATCAAGAAGAATGTATGACTAAAATCATCCTGAAAATGTGATATTATAAGCTTATTGAGTACAATATAGGAAAATATATAATAATAATCCTAAATATCCAGTTATATTGATGAAGAAATTCCTGATTCATCAAAGCGGTCGTCTATGTACATGATAATATCTCCTAAAGAGAAGATCTTCCAAAGAGATAATATTAATCTTTGGAAAAGATAATATTCCCAAGAGATAATATCTCCTGAAAAGATTAAATCTTTAGAAAAGATCTCCGAAAGAGAAAATTTCCTAAAAAGATTTAATATGAGCAGTTGTTATTCACTCAGTTCACCTAGAGTCGTCAAGTCAATGTGACTATTTCAGCCCAAAGAAGAAAAGAATATGTTCGGAGTCCCGAAGTACCATATTTTTGTTGGAGTGGGTGGGGTTCCCAACCTATGTGGAGAAGACCCCAGAGTGCGACGAGCGCCGTCTGTGTGTCAGAGACGCTCGGGGAGGTGACAAGGCCAGTCGGAGAAGACGAAGAAGCTCGGGAGCTGCCAGAGGAGCTGCTGGAGAGAGGGGGGCAGAGTTCGGGCCGAACTCTGCCCCAGGGGAGAGTTTTGGCCGAACTCTACCTCTCAGTTCCAGAACTGTTCTGTTGCCAGAACACAGAGTTCTGGCCGAACTCTATGCCAGGACAGAGTTCTGGCCGAACTCTGTGTGTCGGGGCTGAAGCATTTTTTAGTATGATTTAATCACCGTTGGATCGTATCCTACGGTCCAAGTTTTTTACAGATTAGGGAGTTTATACATGGTTATTCCTAACCCTAATCATAACACAACATTGAAGAACAAGAGAGAGAAAAAAGAGACAAGAGTGCCATTGCAACTTTGGGAGAGAAGAAGGAGGATTGAAGGCCATTTTCGAAGGAGGATCATGTTCGGGTAATCTCTACTCGTCGTTCTTATTCTTCGTAGCTTTGTAATCATTATTCTTGCTCCTAAGTGTTGTGGGAATCCGATTTGGATCGGAAGAAGTTTGTAGAGGGTGTAATCCTTTATTTTATTAGTGAAGGCTTCTCAGGGTTGGACTCCGATCGTCCCGTGGTTTTTCCCGTAAGGGTTTTCCATGTCAAAAATTCTCTGTGTTTGCATAGTTTGTTTTGGTGTTTTGGTTCATGGTTGTATTGCTCGGTTCTCTCGCAGGTACTCTATAGTTTTGGGAAAGGTTTTCGCGTTTCTTTTCCAACAAAGTGGTATCAGAGCCAGGTTCTGGAATTCAGAAGTGTGTTAGGAGTTGACAAGAAAACTAGAGAGGAGAGATAGACGCGAAGTCGGTGCGCATGGTAAACATGAACGGCACCAACTATTACTATTGGCGGAGCAAGATGAAAGATTTGCTATTTGTCAAGAAGCTGCATCTGCCCGTATTTGCATCCGAGAAGCCCAGTGATAAATCCAGGAGGACTGTAAATTCGAGCATATACAGGTGTGCGGATATATCAGGCAGTTCGTTGACGAGAACGTGTACAACTACATTGCCAATATTAAGCATGCGAAGACGTTATGGGATAAGTTGTAATCTTTGTACGCAAAGAAGATCGGGGTAAACAAGTTGTTCCTGATCCGGACGATGATGGGTCTGCAGAACAAAGATGTGGCATCTATTACGGATCACTTGAGTGATTTCCAGGCATGGTTGACCAGCTGTCTTCAATGGGAGTCAAGTTCGACAACGAAGTTCAGGGACTATGGCTGTTGTGTACATTGCCAGACTCGTGGGAGACCGTACGAGTATCTATGATCGCTTCTGCTCTAGAGGGCGTGGTCAGTCTGGAGTTTGCCAAGAGCGAGGTGCTGAATGAAGAGATGCAGAGACGTTCTCAGGGCACTTCATCCACATCCCACCACTCAGAGGCATTAGTTTCAGAGAGCCGCGGAAGGGGCAAAAAACAGGGGTCCAGGTGGTGGCAGAGACAAGAGCAGGGGGAAGTCCAAGGGTCGGTATGAGAACTCGGAGTGTTACCATTGTGGCAAGAAGGGCCACATCAAGCGGAATTATTTTGCTTGGAAGAGAGAAAAGAAGAGCGACAAGGGGAAGCAAGATGAGAACACTACATTGGCGGCCTCGATACATGAAGACAATGTGATCGTCATAGGTGATGAGGTTATTACAAACCTCGCCTGCGATGACAATTCTTGGTTGGTGGACTCAGGAGCTTCAGCACATGTATCTCACAACAGTGCACTATTTACCACTTATACGACAGGCGACTGTGAAATGTTGAAGATGGGCAATGGAGAAGTGTCGAAGGCGGTTGTCGTTAGAGATGTGCATTTGAGAACGAAGATGGGTGCAGTTCTTGTTCTCAAAGATGTTCGTCATGTCCCTGATATCCGTTTCAACCTGGTGTGGGTTGTGTTAGGTTATATACTAAAAGCATCACTTTTTTAGTAACCTTATTTCCTTAAATTTTGAATGAGAATCATATGGGCAAATTTTTGCATATTGTATTTGTTGCAAGTATTAATGCAAATGTCTGATATTCTATATTGTAGATAATATGGTGTGTGTTATCACACAGAAGATCATATTATCAGTTCTCTATGGAGTATATAAATAGTTCACAACCTATATGGACTTGGACAATTTATTGGAAATGTTGTAGTGTAATATGGTATTAGTCTATCTTGACTATAGGTTTACACTAGTACACTTTGTGTGTATTGAACAGGACCACTTGAGGTTGTTCTCTTTGTACTGACTACATAAGAGAACAAACACATCTGTTATTATGGATGCTTGTGCTCTTAACCCGGATATAATAACGGACATGTATATATAGTGTGTATTATTTTGACTCATAAAAGAGTGAGATTCATTATGGATCGACAACCTCTATGAATTGGGTAATAACATTGTATGTATGATGGGCTGTTGATTATAAATGGAATCCATGTCCCGATACATCGGGTTGATGATGTTCCCTTAAGGAGCTCATAAGGATTGTCATGTAAACCCTGCAGGTGGATTATATCCGACATGACAAATAAAGTTGAGTGGTACTACTTAAGGATAAAAGATGTCGAATCAATATAGTTGTCAGTAACTTAATTTGATCGACGGACATACGATATCTTCACATGGGGAGCCAAACGAGCATATAATAAAAGGAGCCCACAACATAATTTGGGATTAGAGAGGTAGTGCAACAATAGCTCATTAGTGGACCGAGCTATTGTTAATGGGCCTGGATTGTGTGTTCGAGCTGAACACGGGATATCCAGATCCGTTAGGAGGCCTAACCCTAATTTCTCCTCATGGTCCCTATCGTAGCCTATATATCCTCTATTCTCTGGCCGCCATATTACCGATCAGAAATCTAAAACTTTCTCTAAATTCGTGATTCACGTAAGGAGAGAAAGAGAGGGCTGCCAAGGAGAAGAAAAGGTTGGGAGATCGTCGCCCACACGACGTCTAACTCGAGGAAGGAATACATGCAGAAGATCTTGGGGTCGTCCGCTCGAGATTGCCAGGAATTACTTGTCTCCTTTCCGCCGCAGGTATAATTTGTGAACCCTAGTTTTCGCCTATGAAGGGTTAGAACACGTATTAGATCTGTTTAACTTTCTATCGATCAATACGTACACCAAAGGAAGGGTCCTGGGAATCCCCAGTTCCATCAATTGGTATCAGAGCCACTTTGGATCTACGTATTGATTGATACGTCCATGTTGTCCAATAAAACCTGCGCTGTGTAATAGTCGGTAGATATAGATCTGTTCTAACTCGATTTTGCAGGCATCTTAGATCCAACTATTATGGTCCAATACATGTTTTTGATTATGTTGTTTAAACCACGGACATGTCGTGGATGTTGTTGTTGCTGTGGATGTAATTAAAATCACGAGGGTTGATCGTGCTTATTATTTTAATTTTGCAATCTATATTATGTGTGAACTCCTTCGGGAGGCATAGGATTGATGTAATTTTAATTATTTTTGATCAATCATGATGGCGATGGTGGTTGTTTCTGACGTCGGACGAGATGCTGGTTTTAAGCAGTCCAGAGGCAGATAGATGATTTTCGATGAAGGAATCGACAGCCAAAACCTAAAAAAAAAAATGGGGCGCTGCCCCGAACCCTGCGACCTGACCGGGCAGGTCGAACCCCAAATAGATCTGCGCAGTGCCAGATTTTGGATTCGGATAGTTGAGGACGGAGCAGCAAAGATGACCATAATAGTTGGATATTTTCTCTTATTTTTGTCATTTTGCTTTTTCTGATTATGCATGTTTATTATTGTGTGGTTTTTTTTTGAAAAACCAAGCCTACATTAATAATGGACAACATGGACATATATATCAACTAGTAGAAAAACCCTCATTGTTAAATAACTAAGTGGGAGAGGATATTTATTTAGTTTAAATCCTATGGTCTCCATTACTGGTTTGTAGGTGATGTAACTATACTTGCGTGTTGGCTATAGTGCTTTCCTCCATATCGGATGAGTATAATTATGGATCACCAGTACAAACTTCCTTAGGGATAATTGTAGAAAGTTACCTAGTATGTGTTCACTTCTCTATCTGAAGGAACTCATTACAAGGTAATGGACTTAGTATTAAGTAATGGTATACACTTAGATACAAATAATAGTATCCTTCCCATCGGAGTCACTGCTATTATTTATATGACCAGAGCAAGACCAGCATATTAATTTTATTTGTCATAAAGTTATGTTGACATGATAGTAAAATTAATAAGAAAAACCTACTTGAACAAAGTTGAATTTGTATACGTCCACACTATCGTGGCATGCTAAATTCATGGTGTTCAAGGTGTTGGTGAATTTCTTATTATTGTTTTGAGGGAATCAATATTTAGTTAATTCAAAAAGTTTTTTTTGCCCTACATAATTTTATTTATGTGATTCTCAGGATTTCAAAAATGGGTTCTTTCAGTCCACTTATGGTAATTCTTAAAGAAAATAAACTTACTGGACCTAATTATATTGACTGGAAACGTAATTTAGATATTGTTCTGACTGCTGAGGAGTACAAATATGTACTTGTTGAGGAATGCCCACCTAAGCCTGATGCTAACTCTGATGAAGAGGTCAAAGAGGCTTATAAGAAGTGGAAAAAGGCAGATGAGATGGCGCGGTGTTACATTCTGGCATCTATGTCAAATGTACTGCAACATCAGCATCAGACCATGGCCACTGCTTATGACATGATGTATAACCTCAAGGAACTCTTCGGACATCAGAGTAGAGCAGCTAGGCAGTTTGCTATGAAATGTTTGATAAATATAAAAATGGCCGAGGGTACACCAGTAAGGGATCATGTTCTCAAGATGATGGGTCATCTGAATGAGATGGAGATCCTTGGAGCTGAAATCGATGGAGAATCCCAGGTTGATATCATTATCAGGACTCTGCCTAAAAGTTTTGACAATTTCTGCCTTAATTACAACATGAACAAAAGGTTGTATATTTGGCAGAACTTGCAAAAGAGCTACATGATGCTGAATCTCTCTTTAGGCAGAGTGGTCATATTTTTGTTTCTGAAAAGGCTTCTACTTCTAAGCCAAAAGGCGGTAAGAAGAAGAATAACATTCAAAAACAGGCAAACTCAGCAAAGAAGGGCATGGGACCTCAAGGCGCGGTGAAAAAGCCGAAAGGCAAATATTTCAAGTGCAAAGGGTCAGGACATTGGAAAACTGATTGTCCACTTCTCAAACAAGGGAACAAAGAAGGTATATCTCATTTACTAGTAGTTGAAACATGTTTAGCGGTGTTATCTACCGGCACCTGGTGTGTAGATACAGGAGCCACTAATCATGTCTGCAATACATTGCAGGGGTTCCAGGAAACCAGACGGCTCAGTGATGGAGAGATATGCTTGTTCATGGGTGATGCTACAAAAGTATCGATCGTTGCATTAGGAGATGTTACTTTATCTTTTGGTAGAAATAAGTCTTTGACATTGAGGGATTGTCTTTATGCACCTTCACTTAGAAGAAATTTAGTTTCTGTTTCTATGTTAGTTAAGGATGGATGTTCAGTTTATTTTAATGACAATATTGTTATTAGAAAGAATAAACATTTTATCTGTTCTGGTGCATTGGTTGATAATTTGTATGTCATTAATCCTATTTCGCCCACAATGCAACTTATGAAAATGAATAATATGTCATCTAACTTAAATAAGAGAAAAGAACCTTCTTGTATGAACCAAACATATCTTTGGCACTTACGATTGGGACATATTAACCTAAGAAGGATTCAAAGACTGGTTGAAGATGGACCTTTGAGTTCATTGGAAGTGGAGGCACTACCAGTCTGTAAATCCTGTTTGGAAGGTAAAATGACCAAAATGCCTTTTACGGCAAAGGGGTATAGGGCCAAAGATGTGTTGGAATTGGTTCATTCTGATTTGTGTGGACCCATGACTATCCAAGCTAGAGGTGGCTTTGAATATTTTGTCACATTTATTGACGATTATTCAAGGTATGGATACATTTATTTGATGCGCTGTAAGTCTGAGTGCTTTGAGAAATTCAAAGAGTACAAGGCTGAAACGGAGAAACGTCATAGAAAATGTATCAAGTTATTACGATCAGATCGTGGTGGCGAGTACCTCTTTGGAGAGTTTAGGAATTATTTATCAGAGGCTGGGATTGCATCCCAATTGACTGCACCTGGATCGCCCCAGCAGAATGGTGTAGCCGAAAGAAGGAATAGAACTCTTATGGAGATAGTTAGATCAATGATGAGTTATTCGAATTTGCTAGATTCGTTTTGGGGATATGCCTTAGAGACTGCAGCTTATATTTTGAACTTGGTTCCTTCTAAGTCAGTACCTCTTACTCCCACAGAGCTGTGGATTGGGCGTAAGCCTAGTCTGAAACATGTTCGTATTTGGGGTAGTCCGGCACATGTGCTGAATGGAAAAGCAGATAAGTTGGAATCTCGTACAGAAGTACGCTTGTTTGTAGGCTATCCAAGAGGAACGAAAGGAGGTTTATTTTATAGTCCTAAGGATCAGAAGGTCATTGTTAGCACCAATGCCCGATTCTTAAAGGAAGACTATGTGATGAACCATAAACCCACAAGTAGAGTTGTTCTAGAAGAACTGAGACGTGAGACACCAAGTACTTCAGTACCAACAGTATAAAAGGATGAACCACAAATAACTGCACAACGTGTCACAAATGTTACACCACAACCGATAGTGCCTCGTCGTAGTGGAAGGGTTGTGATACAACCTGATAGATATATGTTCTTGGGAGAGTCGTCAGACTTCGTCCCTGAGGAACAAGATTATGATCCCTGTACCTACAATGAAGCACTCCAAGATAAAGATGCAGAGTCTTGGCAAAAAGCAATGATATCTGAAATAGAATCTATGGATTCTAATCAGGTCTGGGATCTTGTAGAACCACCCATTGGTGTAAAAGCCATTGGATACAAGTGGGTCTATAAGAGAAAAAGAGGATCAGACGGTAAGGTTGAAACCTTTAAAGCTCGGCTTGTAGCAAAAAGTTTTACTCAAAGAGAGGGTATCGATTATGAGAAAACCTTTTCTCCTGCAGCCATGCTTAAGTCTCTCCGGATTCTTTTATCTATTACAGCTCATCTCGATTATGAGATTTGGCAAATGGATGTCAAGACAGCTTTCCTTAATGAAAGTCTTGAAGAAGACATCTATATGAAGCAACCAGACGGGTTCATTGAAAAGGGCCAGGAGCATCTTGTTTGTAAGCTCAAGAAGTCCATTTATGGACTTAAGCAAGCTTCCAGATCTTGGAACATATATTTTGATCAGGTGATAAAATCCTATGGATTTGATCAATGTCAGGATGAATCATGTGTATACAGAAAGTGTGACGAAAATATGGTGGTGTTCCTAATACTTTATGTGGATGACATCTTGCTCATTGGAAACAATGTAAAGGTGTTATCTGATGTAAGGGTATGGTTATCCAAACAGTTTGATATGAAGAACTTGGGAGAAGTAGGTCACATCCTTGGGATCAAAGTTCTACGAGATCGTAAGAAAAGGATGTTGGGCTTATCCCAAGCTTCCTATATCGATACTGTACTATCTCGTTTTAGTATGTAAAATTCTAAGAAAGGTTTCTTACCTTTTAGACATGGAATTGCTCTATCAAAGGAGCAGTGTACGAGGACACCTAAAGAGATAGAGAACATGAAGGCAGTTCCTTATGCTTCAGCAGTAGGAAGCTTAATGTATGCAATGCTATGTACGAGACCAGACATCTGCTTTGCCGTAGGCATGGTCAGCAGATATCAGTCTAACCCAGGACAAGAGCACTGGACTGCCGTAAAGCATATTTTGAAGTACCTGAAAAGGACTAAAGAGTATATGCTAGTTTACCAGGCAGATAGTTTAGTTCCTTTGGGGTATACAGACTCAGATTTTCAGTCAGATAGGGATTCCAGAAAATCTACCTCAGGTTATGTGTTTACTTTGGAAGGTGGAGCCATTGTGTGGAGGAGTATCAAGCAAAAATGTATTGCCGATTCTACCATGGAAGCCGAGTATGTGGCAGCCTCTGAGGCAGCCAAAGAAGTGGTTTGGCTCAGAAACTTTCTGTTGGACTTGGATGTGGTACCTAGTTTGCCTAAGTCTATTACACTTTATTGTGATAATAGTGGTGCAGTTACAAACTCGAAGGAACCACGAGCCCATAAGACTGGCAAACACATTGAGCGCAAGTACCATCTGATACGAGATTTCGTAAAGAAATGAAAAGTTGATGTGATCAAGATAGCATCAGCCGACAACCTAGCTGATCCCTTTACAAAGAGCTTACCAACTAAGGCTTTTGATAGTCATGTTGAGGGAATGGGAGTCAGATGTGTAGCAACATGGCTTTAAGTACAAGTGGAAGATTTGTAACAGTATACTAAAAAGCAATGCTTTGAGTATAAGTGGGAGATTGTTAGGTTATATACTAAAAGCATCACTTTTTTAGTAACCTTATTTCCTTAAATTTTGAATGAGAATCATATGGGCAAATGTTTGCATATTGTATTTGTTGCAAGTGTTAATGCAAATGTCTGATATTCTATATTGTAGATAATATGGTGTGTGTTGTCACACAGAAGATCATATTATCAGTTTCCTATGGAGTATATAAATAGTTCACAACCTAGATGGACTTGGACAATATATTGGAAAGGTTGTAGTGTAATCTGGTATTAGTCTATCTTGACTATAGGTTTACACTAGTACACTTTGTGTGTATTGAACAGGACCACTTGAGGTTGTTCTCTTTGTACTGACTACATAAGAGAACAAATACCTCTGTTATTATGGATGCTTGTGCTCTTAACCCGGATATAATAACGGACATGTATATATAGTGTGTATTATTTTGACTCATAAAAGAGTGAGATTCATTATGGATCGACAACCTCTATGAATTGGGTAATAACATTGTATGTATGATGGGCTATTGATTATAAATGGAATCCATGTCCCGATACATCGGGTTGATGATGTCCCCTTAAGGAGCTCATAAGGATTGTCATGTAAACCCTGCAGGTAGATTATATTCGACATGACAAATAAAGTTGAGTGGTACTACTTAAGGATAAAAGATGTCGAATCAATATAGTTGTCAGTAACTTAATTTGATCGACGGACATACGATATCTTCACATGGGGGACCAAACGAGCATATAATAAAAGGAGCCCACAAACATAATTTGGGATTAGGGAGGTAGTGCAACAATAGCTCATTAGTGGACCGAGCTATTTTTAATGGGCCTGGATTGTGTGTTCGGGCTGAACACGGGGTATCCAGATCCGTTAGGAGGCCTAACCCTAATTTCTCCTCATGGTCCCTACCGTAGCCTATATATATATCCTCTATTCTCTGGCCGCCATATTACCGATCAGAAATCTAAAACTTTCCCTAAATTCGTGATTCACGTAAGGAGAGAAAGAGAGGGCTGCCAAGGAGAAGAAAAGGTTGGGAGATCGTCGCCCACACGACGTCCAACTCGAGAAAGAAATACGTACAGAAGATCTTGGGGTCGTCCGCTCGAGATTGCCAGGAATTACTTGTCTCCTTTCCGTCGCAGGTATAATTCATGAACCCTAGTTTCTGCCTATGAAGGGTTAGAACACGTGTTAGATCTGTTTAACTTTCTATCGATCAATACGTACACCAAAGGAAGGGTCCTGGGAATCCTCAGTTCCATCAGGTTGGAAGGTTGGATGACGAGGGATTCTTCAGTCTCTTCGGGAATAGTCAATGAAAGCTTTCCAAAGGTTCGATGGTGATTGCTAGAGGAAGCAAGAAGTCCGATCTCTACTATATGGAGGGGAGAGCACAGAGGGCACAGAAGGTGAACGCAGTCAGTGATGCGTCTACCGAGTTGTGGCACAGGCGGCTCGGTCATATTAGTGAGAAGGGGATGAGCTACTTGGTGAACATGAAGGTTATTCCAGGGCTCAAGTCTACAAAGTTGGAGAAGTGCATGCACTGCTTAGCTGGAAGCAAAATAGAGTGTCTTTCCAAAGTTACCCAAGTTCAAGGAAGCCGGCGTTGCTCGAGTTGATTCACTCGGATGTCTGCGATCCTATGAAGGTAAAATATATTGGTGGTGCTTCTTACTTTGTAACTTTCATTAATGACTATTCCAGGTAGGTTTGGGTCTATGCCTTAAAGACCAAGGATCGGGTGCTGCCTACTTTTAAAGAGTTTCAGGCCTCTGTTGAAAGTGAGACGGGCAAGAAGTTATTGTGTGTTTGGTCCGATAATGGCGGCGAATACATTGGTCCATTTGATGCTTATTGCAGAGAGCAAGGGATACGACACCAGAAGACTCCGTCCAAGACACCTCAGCTCAATGGTGTAGCAGAGCGCATGAACATGACACTGATGGAGAGGGGTGCGGTGTTTGCTATCAGAAGCAAACTTGCCGGACAGTTATTGGGGTGAGGCTCTTCTCACAGCTGCTTATGTTATTAATTTGTCTCCTAGTGCTCCTTTGCAGGGTGATGTGCCTAACAAAGTATTGTACGGCAAAGAGCCGTCATACAGTCACCTGCAAGTGTTTGGCTGTAAGGCCTTCGTGCATGTACCGAAGGACGAGAGGACCAAACTTGAGCCGAAGATGAGGTGATGCGTCTTTGTCGACTACGGTCGAGATGAGTTTGGCTATAGACTCTACGACCCAGTGGAAAGAAAGCTCTACAGAAGTAGGGACGTGGTATTCGTCGAGGATCAGACCATAAACAACACTCAGGATTCCGAGATGCCTTCTGAGGCTGAGGAATTGCCTGAGTTAGAGTCATTTCGCTTCGAGCAGTTTCCAGAGGATATCGCAGGGAATCCAATTATGGGGGAGCCAGTACATGGAGTTGCTCCCAACCTTGATCATCAACCTGCTGATGGTGGTCAGGGTGTCCCTCAGGAGGATAAGCATGCCGGAAAGGCAGTTCCTGAAGGGGAGGAGGCTGTTGATATACATCCAGCACTAGTGGCTCCACTGAGAAAGAGCGACAGAGATCGTCGACCATCTACGAGATACTCACCGGGTGAGTATGTGCTATTGACTAACGGGAGAGAGCCCGAAAGTTTTGCAGAGGCTATGGAAGATAAACACAGGCAGGAGTGGATGAAGGCTATGCAGGAGGAGATGAGTTCCTTGCACACTAATTCCACTTATGAGCTAGTACGGTTGCCAAAGGGCAAGAAGGTTTTGAAGAATCGATGGATGTTTAGAGTGAAGCAGACGGATGATGCTACTCGTCCTCGATACAAAGCGAGGCTGGTAGTTAAAGGCTACGGTCAGCGAAAAGACGTAGATTATGATGAGATCTTTTCGTCAGTCGTCAAGCATTCGTCTATTCAGGTGGTGCTAGCATTGACAACCAGTCTCGAATTGGATATTGAGCAGATGTACGTGAAGATGGCATTCCTCCACGGTGATCTTGAGGAGGAGTTCTATATGGAGCAGCCAGAGGGATCCTGTGAGAAGGACAAGTCACATTTGGTCTGCCGGTTGAGGAAGAGCTTGTATGGTCTGAAGCAGGCTTCGAGGCAGTGGTACAAGAAGTTCGAGTCGTTTATGGGGGAGCATGGTTATGCACGGACGACATCGGATCACTGTGTATTTGTGAGGTATTTTGCCAATGATGATTTCATTATTTTATTGCTCTATGTTGATGACATGCTATTAGTGGGTCGGAATGCCACTAGGATAGCGGAGTTGAAGCGCCAACTGGGCGCGGCCTTCTCTATGAAGGATTTGGGTACATCGAAGACTATTCTTGGGATATAGATCAGCCGAGAGAGAGAGAGTCCAAGCTGCTACATTTGTTCCAAAAGAAGTACATTCACCGGGTACTTTAGCGTTTCGGGATGGACGGGTTGAAGAAAGTGAGTTGCCCCATTGCGGCCCACTTTAAGTTTACTAAGGAGCAGTGTCCATCTACCGAGGACGAAAAGAAAGATATGGAGCGGGTTCCATATGCTTCAGCTGTGGGGAGCCTTATGTATGCTATGGTGTGCACGAGGCCAGACATCGCTCATGCAGTTGGCACTGTTAGCAGGTATCTTTCAAATCCTGGAAGGGTACATTGGAGTGCGGGTCAAGTGGATTCTACGATACCTTCAGGGAACTGCCGATTGGAGACTTTCTTTTGATGGTGACGAGCCGAAGCTGGTTGGATATACCGACGCTGATATGGCTAGAGATGTAGACACGAGACGATCGACTTCGGGCTATGTGATGATGCTTGTCGGAGGAACGGTATCGTGGCAGTCGCGGTTACAGAAGTGTGTTGTCTTGTCGACGGCGGAGGCAAAATACATTACGGCGACAGAGGCTTGCAAGGAGCTGCTGTGGATGAAGAAGCTGCTGCAGGAAATGGGGCTAAAGCAAGAGCGGTATACTTTGCTTTGCGACAGTCAGAGTGCTATTCACCTTGTGAAGAATCAAACATTTTATAGTCGGTCCAAGCACATCGAGACTCGGTATCATTGGATACGGGATGTGGTTGAGAAGAAGGACGCGTTGCTTGAGAAGGTTCATACTGGTGACAATGGAGCGGACATGCTCACGAAGGTTCTACCGAGGGGAAAGTTTGAGTACTGCAGACAGATCGTCGAGATGACGACCTCCTCCACCTAGTTGTGAAGGGGAAGATTTGTTGGAGTGGGTAGGATTCCCAACCTATGTGGAGAAGACCCCAAAGTGCGACGAGCGCTGTCTGTGTGTCAGAGAAGCTCGAGGAGATGACGAGGCCAGTCGGAGAAGACGAAGAAGCTCGGAAGCTGCCAGAGGAGCTGCTGGAGAGAGGGGGACAGAGTTCGGGCCGAACTCTGCCTCCCAGTTCCAGAGCTGTTCTGTTGCCAGAACACAGAGTTCTGGCCGAACTCTGTGCTAGGACAGAGTTCTGGCCGAACTCTGTGTGTCGGGGCTGAAACATTTTTCAGGGTGATTTAATCACCATTGGATCGTATCCTACGGTCCAGGTTTTGCTGCGGATTAGGGGGTTTATACATGGTTATTCCTAACCCTAATCATAACACAACATTGAAGAACAAGAGAGAGAAAAAGAGGCAAGAGTGCCATTGCAACTTTGGGAGAGAAGAAGGAGGATTGAAGGCCATTTTCAAAGGAGGATCGTGTTCGGGTAATCTCTACTCGTCGTCCTTGTTCTTCGTAGCTTTGTAATCATTATTCTTGCTCCTAAATGTTATGGGGATCCTATTTGGATTGGGAGAAGTTTGTAGAGGGTGTAATCCTTTATTTCATTAGTGAAGGCTTCTCAGGGTTGGACTCCGATCGTCCCATGGTTTTTTTCGCAATGATTTTCCACGTCAAAAATTTTCTGTGTTTGCGTGGTTTGTTTTGGTATTTTGGTTCGTGCGTTGTATTGCTCGGTTCTCTCGCAGGTACTCTCTAGTTTTGGCAAAAGGTTTCCGCGTTTCTTTTCCAACAATTTTAAGTGCAAGTTCCTTATTATCATTCACTCAGCACAATATATATGAGCCTACTGATATGCGCATACACTAGAATGATATAAAGCAAAGAAATCATTCTTGATTTAAATTAATATGAATGTGCTGATCTTACATGATATACAAACACATGTTATTTATCTGATCCCCTTTAAGGAGATATCACAAACAAGGTATATTTTTCTAAATAGTGTTGTAGATATTTTGGAGATCAATAAAAGAAATTAATGCGACAACCTCAACAGAGAATGTGCATAACTATGATTTTAATAGTTCAACAAATCATGAGGAGTTGCGAGCTTCCAGGAATCACAAATAAAGCCTACAAACTCTTTATAATGATATGAGTGTAATGCATATGAATATATAGTCAAATAAAGTATTTGGGTGAAATGTAATGTAATATTCAAATGTGTTGGGAGGTTTTTTTTTTATATATTTGGGTGAATATAATATTCAAATGTACATTGGGAGTTGATTTTCATTTGAATTGATGTAAATGTAATATTTTTTTGAGGAGTATCCTGCAAATGCAAGTATCCTAAAGATGCTAATGGAGACATCTTTAAGCATGTTTGTGAGCACTGTACTATTTTCATTCAATGAGATTTTTTTTCCACTAAATTTTTTTTCGAAAGATTTTTAACGAGTCAGTGTAAGTTGCACCCAATTGGATTTCTGAAGAATATTATTGTATTCATCTCTTTTTCTATGATTTTTTTTCCATGGATGGATTTCTTCAATGATTTTTTTTAATGAGACAATAATTGAAGTTGGCATACAAGGGTGTTATGATTTAGAATAACCCAAACATGGATGCTCTTATCCCTATCTACAACCACCTCTATTTTTCTCTCTCCATATATATTATTAATGAGAAAGCTCTAGAGCATTATATTTGGTTACAATTTTTCTCTTTCTCTCTCATTTCATTACACTTCTTGAATTATTGTACATATTTTATCTACTACTTTTTTAAATATGATCCAATAGATAAGGTGAGGATGATAATGGGGTGGGCAGAAGGGAGGGGGGCAGCATTTCAATTTTGTACCGAGAATCGAACTGAACCGAACAAGAGATTCAGTTCGGCTTAAAAAAATTCGGCTCAGTTTCAATTTTTAAATTACTAAAAAGAATTATCCGGTTTCAATTTTGGTTTAAAATTGAAAACCTAATAAGACTAATGTAATTATTAAATACTCTCAATTTTATGTATTTTTGCAACAAAAAAATGTGTATATTGTTGTTTATATTTTGATAACAACGGTTCTATTTAAAGTTCAACTTTGATAATTTACCAAATTTGGTCCCAACTTTAAAATATACAAATATATGTATAAAAGTTATAATTTTTAATATAGTTTAACTACAGTTCAAACTTTGGGTTCAAAGCAGTAATTAATAAAAATATCCAATCGAACAAATTGAATTGATTGGCTCATAATTTCAGTTTGATTTTAATTTTAATTTTAAATTTTTAGAATTTCGATTTATTCGTATATCTATTCTACTATATAATAGGAAAACTTAGATGGTGAAACTTTTAAATTCCGAAAATACCCTTACATACTTATACTAATTAAAAATAGTTCATTAATTTTAATAAAGACAACTTAGTAATTAGAAAGACTATCCTTTGGTCTTCCTAAAGAGTCTTCCTAAACTAATTAAAAAATATTAAAATACGTGTAAGCTACGTGCATATATGCTAGTTTGAATAACGTTGAAAGCGAATAAATCCAACACTAATCCCTAGCTGAGGTTATGGCTTTGTGCTCACCTACTTACTTATGGTGTCGGTCACCAGAATCCATGTGATGGGTCATAACGCATGATGCCCATATCAATGACATCGACCCGAGCCGCCGGCTCACGAAAGAACCACCGGCTCTCCTCTTCTCAAGATAAATACTCCGAAAGCTCTCTCCTTTCTTCTCCATTCTTCATAAATCCATCACAAAACCCTCTTCGAAGTCCCAATCTCCATCAATGGCGTCCAAGTTCTACATAGTGTAAGTCCAAGTTCTTCGATTTGATCGTCTTTTCGTTGATTTATGCCAAGAATTTCGGAAAATATTGCTAATTTTAGCTCATGATGCGAATATGATGAGTTTTTGATTGCCAGAATCAGTCGAGTTTTGAAATTTCTTTACAATTTTAGGTGTTTAATCATGAATTTGATAATATCCAGTCTTAAATCAGAGCTTGTTATGGAGTTAATGTGACACGTTTTGCTTCAATCTGATAGATTTTGGGTTTATTTTGGCAAAAAATTTCTATGAATCTTGGGAATTTAGTTATTGGTGCAGAAAGTGAGGATCTTTATAGTTATTATAGGTGTTTGAGGATGAGTTTGATAATATGTGATATCAAACTAGCCAAGTAGGTATTTTTTGGGTGAGCTTTGTTAGTGCCTGGGCATGATTTTAAGATGAAAAACATATTTTGGCAACACTTTGAGGAAGGTGCACAACTGAGATCCTGGAGGATTCAGAGAGACGAAATCAAATATAACACTTCGAATAAGGCACAAGTGAATTTCGTAACAACAGCGACGAAAGCCCACAGAAAGTTTTCTGATTAAATCAGAGAAGATCTCGTTCAAAACGAGTTACAAGTAAAAAGAGATGAACGGAAGAAGAGAAGAGGTCTGCTGGGATGACGAATCACCGGAGCTCAAAGCTAGATTCGTCCCACACGACGATCAGCTCCCAGGAACCAGCAAGTTCGAAGACGAACTACGGAACACTCTGACGAAATGCTCTTCTGACTTCTCGGTTTGGACAGAACTCTCTCTGAATTTCTCTCTTCTTTGCTCTTTGAAATTCGTAAGGAACTTGTAGAAATGAACAGATTGAATGAGAGAGAAGAGAGGAACTTATATAGGCGCGTACAGTAACTGTCCAGTATACGAAACGTTCGAGACGTGTTGCGTGAAAAGAGGAACCGTTTTCGAACATTTTATAACTGTTCAGATCGTGGTCAGACACGACAGCGTGCGCGCTACAGCAATTAGCGCCAACTGCGCCAGCACGCACTCGCCCACCTGCGCACAATGCGCACAGCGCGCGTTGCACGCACTGCGCTCCAACTGTGCCCACAAACTGCAGCGCCAACCGCTTCGCCATCTGGCCGCACCAACTGCCCGTACGAACGGTCCATGCTAATTGGCCATGCGAACGTCCGCGCGAACGGACGCTATCGAAAGCGCGGAGGCTCACACAACGAGTGCAACTAAAGCGTACTATGCGCCTAGCGACGATGCTGACATGCTAAGTGCAAAGTGCGCTAACAAAATATCATATTACGTCTCATGAGCCCGAGTCTGAGTCCGAGTCGCTACGGGACTTAGCTCCTAAGGAATAAATTTCAAGAACACGACAAAAAGCATTAATGCTTTAATATGGAGCCTTATCCTTACCTCATAGTAAAATCACCCACATGGTTCCCTCCTTAGGGTCACCACCCCATGTGCATACCTCAACACCATACCATGTATATATTGAGATACACTTCATGGTGCATTTCCGATGTGGGACTAAAAACTAGGCATGTAATGAGAGCAAGCTCTCTCTATATGTCAAGAAAAAGCTCCACAATCTTCCACATATCGCAATATATGGATTTGAGTGTTCCCCACAGTGACTGTCCATCATGCATTATGATAGATGTCGCTGACGGCTTGAATCTTCCCGCATGGGTCAAACAACAGTATGATACAAGAATCGACATCCTTGAATTATGCACCATAGCCGCAATTTTTCTCACTCACACAATGTAGTCACATGTGCTTCTGGCTGTATATTAAATGTCATGTGCTAGCCTAGTTTCGGTGTATGTATTTTGGACGTCTACAAGTTTACCCTCAAGAGACGGCCTGCTATCTCTGTTCATACACTCTAGGTGAGTTCTTTATTAAAGAGATATGGCATGAAGCCTTGCGCTTCCTTGCAGTGCTACGCCGCTATGACATAGTTTAAAGCCGAGGCATTACCCCTACCCGGGAACCTCATGGTAGTGTCATACTACTGTAGCATGGGGTCACAAGCCTCTCTGTAGTGCCAAACTATCCAGCATGAAGCCTTGCGTTTCCTTGCGGTGTTACGCCGCGATGACATGACTTGCATAGCCGAGACTTTATTCCTACCTGGGTACCTCATCGTGGTGTCATGCCACCGTAACATGAGGACATCGTCCCCCTTTGTAGTGCTGTCAACAACTCTTTAATCATACAACATTAGGTTACCTGCCTATATGCGGTGCTATGCTGCTGTGACTTGGCTTGCAAAGCCGAGACATTATCCCTACCTGGAAACCTCATGGTGGATTCACCCCACTGTAGCATAGAGTTGTAACACTCCTTTGTAGGGTTGTGCTACCGTACTTCTCGTAAAGCACAACAGGCATTCACTCTGCCTCAGAACTCATTAATGCGTTTAAGCCATCCTCTCCACATGATCTGTTCTCTACAAAAAATATATAGTAAACAACAGTGGTTGTTGATCCGTATCCCTTCCATGTCACAGAGGACATGTACCAACCGTTCCTGATATTTTTCCAGTTAGTGGTCCCCCCTTGAACTAAGAGCTAGATGTCTAGTAGATTTCTTTTTGAACTAATAACATAAAACTTTATAGTAGGATTACAATAGCACAATATCAGAATATCTTCAAACCTATTTTACTTGATGTGTCTTCGACCAGCTGGTGCTTGAGGCCCTTTGTGAATGGATCCACCAGGTTATCCTGACTTCGAACATCAATCACTGCAATGACATCTCTCTTGATGAGATCGTGCACTGCTCTGTGCTTTAGTCGTACAGTTCTTTTTTTCCGTTGAAGAGGTCATTCGATGCCACTGCTGTAGTCGCCTGGTTGTCGTAGTATATCGGTAACGTCGGTATCTACGCCCAACCAATGGAAGATCATACACGAGCTTTCGAAGCTATTCTACTTCTTTTGATGCGGAATCAAGTACGAAGAACTCAGATTCATTAGAGGAAAGAGAGAACATAGTCTGTTTCTTCGACTTTCACGATATAGCATCTCCACCCATGGAGAAAATGAATCCACATGTGGATCTCTCACTCTCCACCTCTGAGCACCAGCTCGCATCACTGAAGCCTTTTACTACTAGCGGATCTCCGCTGTAGTGCAGTGCATATGTCTGAGTTTTCTTGTGATATCTCATTACCCGTTTTACAGCTTTCCAGTGCTCAATGTCTGGGTTGCTCGTGAATCGACTCAGCATTCCCACGGCGAAAGCTATGTCAGGCCGAGTGGCAGTAGTAGCGTACATCAAACTCCCGATGACGCTTGCATACTCCAACTGCCTAATGCTTTTCCTCGAATTTGACTTTAGTTTCAGGTCACACCTGTAAGGCTTATCAATCACTAGAAAATCCTGATACCTGTAGCGTGTAATCATCTTCTCAATATAATGAGACTGTGATAACGTCAGTCCAGTGTCCGTAATGATGATCTTGATGCCCAAGATCACATCAGCTTCTCCCAAGTCCTTTATACTGAACTTGGTCGAGATGAACTTCTTTGTCTCCGTGATACAGCCTATATCCGTACCTAGGATAAGCATGGCGTCTACGTACAGACAAACGATTATACCTCTTCCATCAGCGAACTTCGTGTAAACACACTTGTCCGTTTTGCTGACCCTGTAGCTATTTAACCTTATGACCTTGTCAAACTTTTCATGCTACATTTTGTGAGCCTGTTTCAAACCGTGCAAGGATTTCACCAACTTGCAGACTTTGTCTTCAAGATTCTTGACGACAAATCCTTCTAGCTGTTGCATGTAAATCTCTTCGGTCAGCTCGCCATTCAGAAATTCTGTCTTTACATCCATCTGATATATCACCAACTTATGTATTATTGCGAGAGCAATTAATATTCTGATGGTGGTCGTTCGGGCTACTGGAGCATACGTGTTGAAGTAGTCGATCCCCTGCTTCTGAGAGAACCCCTTGGCTACTAACCTAGCTTTGAATTTATCAATGGTTCAATCTGCTTTCATCTTCATCTTGAAGATCCATTTGCATCCGATGGATTTCGCTCCTTCAGGAAGATCAACCAACACCCAAGTGTTATTGGAGGTGATTGATTCAATTTCATTGTCGATCGCCTCCTTCCAGAAAACAACGCCTCTGGTCTTCATCGCCTCATCATAGGTAAGCAGATTGCTTCCACATGATAGGTGACAAAATCATCTCCGAAGTTCTTCTGTCTCTTCACTCGCTTAGTTGACGGCTCAGCGAGTTCAGGTTCTAGTGTGTTCTCCTCTACAACAATTTCTTCTTAGACTACATTCTCATTGGAAACTTCAATTTCCTGCGCATCCTCTTATTCTCCGGAATGTCCGCAAGAATAATGTTCTTGTGCCTTGCAAATTTATCTTCAAAGTATTCTTCGTCGTGAGATTAAATGATATGATTTGATTCAATATCAAGAAATCTTCGAGCATCACTCTTCTCGGCATGTCCTAAGAACTTCGTAGTCCTTGTCCCGAGCTTATGAATCTTCAGATCAGGGAGCTTTACATATGCCAGACACCCTCACACTCGAATGATATTCAAGTTAGGTCTGACTTTGAACCAGAGTTTATGAGTAGTGATGTCAGAAGTTGCATACGACACTTTATTCAGAATAAAAGTGGTCGTCAATACAGCTTCTCCCTAATAGCATTTTGGAAGACCCGCAATCAACAACATTGAGTTTATCATTTCTGTCAACGTTCTATTCTTCCTTTCTACTACTCTGTTAGATTGAGGAGAATACGAAGCAGTAGTCTCATTGATGATTCCATGTTCTTTGCAGAACGATGCGAATTCATGAGATCGATACTCTTCGACTCGATCACTTCTTAATCTCTTGAGTTGTTGTCCAGTTTGCCGTTTTCTGAACTCTTTGAACTTCTCGAACGCTTCGCCCCTTAGTCTTCAGCAAGTAGACGAATGCATATTTTGAGAAGTCAACGATGAAGGTTATGAAATACTTCATCCCGGCTTTTGTAGAGAACTGTTTGAAGTCACAGATATGGAGTGTACCAACTCCAGAAGATCTGTGCTTCGATTAACCCGATGAAAGGGTTTCTTTATGATCTTCGTTTGAGCACACAATTCACATTCTCTACCTTATCCCCACATTTGGAGATTGTTGACCCAAACTAGATCACAGTCAACCTGATTTAGATAATCAACAATTGATATCTGATATGATCCAATACGACACATCAAGTTCAAGACAGAACATCACCTGATATCTGATATGATCTAATACGAAACATCATGTTCAAGATGGAACATCACCTGATATCTGATATGATCTAATACGACACATCAAGTTCAAGACAGACGTCATCTACAAGCTGTTGCATTGCAAATGTAATTTGTTCTCAGTCTGTAATTTTCGATTTATTGAGTCTAGAAAAATATGTACGTTGAGTCGCACTGTGTTATCTCAACCCCTAAATATATTTCTCCAACCTCCATCATACAAACAAACCAATTCCTGAACCAAACCAAATTACCCTCTCCCATATAAGGCTAATGGTCTGAGGTAGACCGAACTCGGGCTGAACTCGGTCTAAAACCAAACTCGGGCCGAACTCGACCTCCTTAAAATCAGCAACCTAATTTTTTGGGCCAACTTGCTGTGAGCTGTCCAACGTTCGAATTTTTGAATATTTTGGAACAGAACTCTGGCCGTACTCTGCCTCCCCTGCCTAGTATAAATAGAGCTTGATTCTAGGGCTATTAATGCTAGGGCTATTAATGCTTTCTTCTGTGCTATAGACTGGACTGAATTCAACAAGTATCTACGTGTACCACTTCACACGAAGTATGGAAGCTTCTGGAGGTGACTCATGAAGGAACCACTCAAGTCAAGGAATCAAAAATCAGTCGGCTAACACAGGAGTATGAGGCATTCAAGATGAAGTCCAATGAGACGATCACACAGATGTTCACCAGATTCCTCGATATCGTCAACCCTCTATCTTCCTTCGGTAAGGACTACTACAACCATGAGAAGATACGCAAGGTGCTAAGGGAACTAACGAAGAACTGAAATCCCAAAGCCACGACAATCATCGAAGGCAACGATCTCACTACCATGTCTCTGGAAACTCTGATGGGCAAACTAATGACGCATGAGCTCGACCTCAAGGACTTTGAAGAATCTACTCTAAAGAAAAAAGAAATCGCTCTAAGAGTTCATCGCCGAAAGACTGTTCCAGATGAAACAGACGATGATGACTCCGAAGGTGACGATCAAGCGCTCATGGTTCGCAACTTCAAGAAGTTCTTACGATTCAACCGAAGAAGGAACAACAAAAAGACGACGAAGAGCCTACCTGCTACGATTGTAAGAAGACGGGGCACATCAAGAAAGACTGCCCTGCAGCAAAGAAAGGGAGCCGATATGAAAAGTCATACAAGAAGCTATCATCTCGAAAGTATGCCAACACAAGCATCTGGTACGAAAGCGAAGCCAGTGACTCAGAAGAAGAAGATGACACTTCCCAAGATATTGCAAATGTCTGCCTAATGGCAACTTCCGACAAGGTAACTAATGATCCACTTGATGACTTTCCTTTTGGTGAACTTGGAGATGCTTTCAGTGATTTACTTGAAGATCATAAGAAATTACTTAGTAAATACAAACATGCAAAGGATGAGATTAAGACTCATAAAGCTGAGGTTCATAGACTATCATGCTTACTTGATAATATTAGAGACACACCACTCACAGAGAACACTGAGGAGTTATCCAAACTTAAATTAAACTTACACGATGCTGAATCACGTATTGAGAAACAAACACATGATCTTACCATACTCAATAAATAACTTACGGAAGAGAAAAAGAAATACAATATTGCATCTATAAGAATTAGTCTTTTGACTGCCAAATATAATGAAATATATACTGCCTCTAAAAGATTAGAGATCAGGCTGGACAAACAGGTTATTCAACCTCAAACTCAGTCTCACGGTCACAGCACATACACGAGACACAAGATTGTTCAATACAAGAGTACACGACATAAGTAAAACACACATACACATGCTGCACACAAACATGCTTTTATGTACACATTCTCATGCAACACGACAATCACCCACACATAGACATCACTATCATCCTACTCCTAACACATATGCATGCTACATGTCACTACTGTGGTAAATATGGACACACTTCACCACAATGTAGAATCAGAAGATTAGTTGATTTAAACATGTATGCATGGGTACCGAAGACTAACATTTCAGGACTCTCAAGGATTTGGGTACCAAAGGTCACATCTACTCGTGGTGTAGGTGGACCTTCCTTCATCTTCTAGAAGCAAATGAATTCTCGATAGTGGGTGCTCGCGACATATGACTGGAAATGCAAATCTTTTCACAACACTATCAATGAAAAGGGAAAGATATGTATCCTTCGGCAATAATCTAAAAAGTTATATTTTAGGTAATGGTACTATTGATAATCCTTCCTCTCCTGTCATTAAAGATGTCTGTTTAGTAACAGAGTTAAAGCATAACTTGCTCAACATTAGTTATCTTGCTGATAATGGATATGGTACTAACTTTGGAGAAAATAAATGCTCTATATATGATAGATCATCTGGAGACATCGCTTTTGAAGGGATAATGGAAGATAACATATATATATATATTCTCTCTCTCGAAAGATACTTACAATGCAGGAAGATGCCTCTACGCTCACAAGGATGAAATGTTACTATGGCATATGCGTCTTGGACATGCAAACATAGATACCATACCAAGACTTTCAACCAAGAAGCTAGTAAGAGGACTACCGGATATCACATTCAAAAAGGATACGGTATGTGCCGAATGTGAGAAAAATAAGGCGACAAAATCTTCTTTTAAATCCATCAACTCTGTAAGTACTACTAGACCCTTGCAACTTCTTTGTATGGATTTGTTTGGTCCCAATAGAGTAGCCAGTCTTGGTGGAAAACTCTACGCCTTTGTGATTGTTGATGACTTTTTTCATTTTACTTGGGTTTTCTTTCTTTCAAACAAAAGTGATACTAGCTCTGTTTTCGAAATTTTTACTAAAAAGGTACAAAACGAAAAAGGCTTCATGATTTCTTGAATCCGAAGTGATCATGGCGGTGAATTCGAAAACTCTGAATTAAAAAAGTTTTGTGATTTAAATGGATTTAATCATGAATTTTTTTGTCTTAGAACTCCCCAACAAAATGGTGTTGTGGAGCGGAAGAATAGAACTCTTGACGATATGGCTAGAGTCATGTTGAATCAGTTTTTCACTTCCGAAATATTTTTGGGCAGAAGCTGTAAGTACACTATGCCATGTCTTGAATAGGGTTTTGATTCGACCTATTTCGAAGAAAACTCCCTAAGAACTTTGGTTTGGTAGAACCCCAACAATTTCTTATTTTAGAGTGTTCGGTTGTCGCTCCTTTATCCTGAATACTAAAGACAACTTAGGCAAGTTTTATGCTAAAGCTGACGAAGGTATTTTTCTTGGATATGCTTCCAAGAGTAAAGGATACAGAGTGTTCAACAAGCACTCAATGATTGTTGAAGAATCTACTAATGTTACTTTTGATGAGAATAATAGTACAACAGCTGTTTCTGATGACGACGATGACGTACATATCAAACCAGTAACTTCTACCCTTGAGGATACAACATCTGGAACTAGTTCTCTGGACAGCTTACCAAAGAAATTCCGCTTCACACCTGAACATCCAGAAAACTTGGTAATATATGAGATATCAAGAGGAGTAAATACCCGTTCATCTGTTAGAGATTCTATAGCTAGCACTACTTTTATATCTCAAATAGAACCCAAAAACGTTTTAGAAGTCTTTTCTGATGAATTTTGGATATCTGCAATGCAAGAAGAACTCAACCAATTCGAAAGAAATCAGGTTTGGAAACTTGTTCCTAAACCTGCTGACCATTCGATCATTAGTACTCGATAGATCTTTCGTAACAAAGTTAATGAAGACGGTTCAGTCACATATAACAAAGCACGTCTCGTAGCTCAAGGATACAACCAAGTGGAAGGTATCGACTACGATGAGACTTACACTCCTGTTGCACGGCTTGAATCAATCGTATGCTTTGTGCCTTTACAAATTTTCAAAACTTCAAACTTTTTCAAATGGATGTCAAAAGTGCTTTTCTCAATGGTTTTATTAAAGAAAAAGTTTTCGTAAAACAAGCACTTGGTTTTGAAAACTATAAATTTTCTGATCATGTTTTCAAGCTTAAGAAAGCTCTTTATGGTCTCAAACAAGTCCCTCGCGTTTGGTATGAACGCCTAAGTACTTTCTTACTTGAAAAAGATTTTTTTAAAGGGAAGATTGACACGACACTCTTTATAAAATCAATTGATGACATAATTCTATTAGTGCAAATTTATATAGATGACATTATCTTTGGGTCTACTAATGAGGCATTATGCCAAAAATTTGCTAAGTGTATGCAGAATGAGTTTGAGATGAGCATGATGGGGGAACTTAACTACTTCATTGGATTGCAAGTCAAACAAAACTCATAAGGGATTTTCATCAGTCAATCAAAGTATACAAAGGACATGTTGAAAAAATTTGATCTTGACAACATCAAACCAATCAGCACTCCGATGGCTACAACAACGAAATTAGAACTTCATGAAAGCGGCAAACCAGTCGACCAACGTAAGTATCGAGGTTTGATTGGTAGTTTACTCTATCTAACTGCTAGTCGTCCTGATATAATGTTTAGTGTTTGCCTATGTGCTCGTTGTCAAGCCAACCCTAAGGAATCACACATGAGCGTAGTTAAGCGTATCTTTTGATACCTTAAAGGCACTATTACAGTGGGCTTGTGGTATTCTAAAACCACATCCTTTGACCTAATCGGTTATTCGGATGCTGATTTTGCTGGATGCAAAGTCGACCGTAAAAGTACCAGCGGCACGTGTCATTTATTAGGCAAAGTTTTAGTCTCTTGGTTTAGCAAAAAGTAAAACTCTGTCGCACTATCTACAACCAAAGCTGAATACATAGTTGCATGACGTTGTTGTGCTCAGATTTTGTGGATGAAGCAAATCCTAGCAGACTATAATTTATCTTTTCAGCACATTTCTATATTCTGTAATAATACTAGTGCCATTAACTTGACTAAGAACTCAGTATATCACTCACGCACTAAGCATATAGAAATGCAACATCACTTTTTAAGAGATCATCAATTGCAAGGAGATATTAATCTATAATTCATTGACACTGATCATCAGTTAGCAGACTTTTTCACTAAACCACTTGCCGAAGAGCGTTTCAACTTTCTTCGTCGAGAATTAGGAATCTTGGATGAAAATGCGATACAATAAATCTTACCTGCACGAATACTTGTTAAATCAAAATTCGCATATGTTGCATTATTTTAGGTACAAGCCGAAATAGTCCTTCTGTCAACCAGGCGTAAAAGCCTAAATGACACGGTGCCAAGTGTCTTCGGACTACCGCTAGCTGGGAGCCGACCCCTACAGCTAACCTGAGACGATTCACATATACTGAATAATGATTCACAAGTCTGTCGCATATTCTACTTATTTTGTTGCCAATAAAATCTACTATTTTTTCAATTATAGACTATCTTTCTTACTATTATTATCCGTTCTTACTGTTATTATCCTTGTTTCCTCCTGGCTTAAACTGTCTGGAGTGCTGGATCCACATATACTGAACTCGGGTCGAATTCGGTCTATGACCGAACTCGAGCCGAACTCGGGCTGGTCAGTTCCAGAACCTTCAGCCATTGTAGGCCGTCTGATCTACTTGATCAACACCCTCATTCTTCTTATTGTAGCCGGCCCTACTTGATATAAACCCGAATTTTGAACCTCTCTCTTCATCTTCCACCTTTCTCCATCCACTTCTCTCAAAACCCTAACCCTAGATCTCTCATATTTAGTGATCTTTCCCTCCAAACTCAAGATTTGAAACTTTTTGAGGATTCTCTTTCATCCCCATTACTTTTCTTTGAGGTATATTTCTTGTAGCTTCCCCCTCTTTACATTATTTTTCCATGGCACCTAGACACTTCTCTAGAGAAAAAAGAAATAGAAGTGAAGCCTCTTCATCAAATCCTCCTTCTATTGTAGCTCCCCCTCACCCTTTATTTAATCCACCTCCTCCCAATGCCGACACCTACAATGCACACATATTTGTTTCGTTAGAAGCTTCTAACGAATGGTATACTGACTTTTGTGCACGTAGTGTGGAGCCAGGACATCCTATTAATTTTACCATCTTTGATGAATTTGACTCTAACTTTAAAGACCTTTGTCTTGATGAACTAGTATCTACCTCTTCAAGAGTTTATCTTAATGCCATAAAAATGTTTTATTGCAATCTCACTCATGATGACCGTAAGATTTATTCTAGGGTAGCCGGTATCGACATTGAGTTCGATAATTTCGACTTGGCTGAGTATTTGCAACTTCCTGAACCCAATACTTGGGAACGCTTGTCGATGCTCGTGACTTCAAGTTTGTTGACGACATCACCTTAGAAGGTTTTAAAGACATGATGTGTGAACCCAACCCTCGTCCTCGTAAACTTCGTGCTAAATATCCTAACCAACACTTTTATGAACTTCATCGTATTATATTATCTTCTATCATGCCAAAAGCCGGATGTTCTAATAAAGTAACCTATCTAGAGATTCACTGTTTTATCTGTATTTCACCATCCCATTCAACTTTCCACGCACGATGATGGACTGGATGATTCGTGCTAGAAAGAAGCCTAGAGCACTTGTGTATGTTATGTACCTACCAATGATCTTTTCTGCCTTTACCATTCCCTTAGAAGACTGTCAGTTCATAGAAGCTCCCGTTCCTTCCCAAGGCTCGTAGGACTGCTCCTGCACCTTTACGTCCTGCTCCTGTTGAGGAAGCATCATCTGATTATGATGCTCCTCAACCTGAACTACCTGCCACCTTGGATTCTATCAGAGACATGTGCGACCGCTTTCGATTGGAAGACGGTCGTTATACTCAGCTGGATTATCGGACCACCCTTCAGATGACCGCCATTAGCAACACTATTCATGACATCCAATACAACATGGCAAGGCATCCCACTATGCCTTTTCCGATGGGTCGGGACCCTTCTCGCGAAGGCTACCGGATTGATGACCCTTGGGCCATGAGGTATCTGGATCCTGATGCTACGTTTGTCGACCCTCGTCGCTCTGCCAGCGATCCGTCGGATTCTGCTGGTATATTCCGTCCTCCTGCCCTATAATGGTTGTGGTTTACTACTTTATGATGCTGTTGATGCACTCTAGTTATGTTTCTGCACTTTAGTTTCATTTCATGCACTATGTAGTTTATGTATGTTTAAAAGATTGCAAGTTTTACATGCTGGATTATCAAACTGCTAGTTTTACTGTTAAGTTTGGTTATGGTTATGTTGTGTGTTTGATCTTTCACTTTGTCTATTTCTATATCCCTTTAAGGGAGAGCTATGCACTATTTTGCTAAATGACAAAGGGGGAGAAAAATAACATACTATGTGATATTTTATGTGATATTGTGTTGAGATGTGATATTGTATATGCATTGTATCTATCTGCTGTGCTTGGATAAATTTTATGTACTAGGACGGAAATATTCATTTGCGGGGAAGCCACTTCATACTTGCAAAAGATCTTCTCTTTCAAACATGTGTCCAGGTATGAATATTGAGACATACAAATATCATTTTTTCAATTATCAAAATGGAGGAGATTATTGACCCAAACTGGATCACAGTCAACCTGATTTAGATAATCAACAACTGATATCTGATATGATCCAATACGACACATCAAGTTCAAGACAGAACATTACCTGATATCTGATATGATCCAATACGACACATCAAGTTCAAGACAGACGTCCTCTACAAGCTGTTGCATTGTAAATGTAATTTGTTTTCAGTCTGTAATTTTCGGTTTATTGAGTCTAGGAAAATATGTACGTTGCTCAACCCCTAAACATATTTCTCCAAGCTCCACCATACAAATAAACCAATTCCTGAACCAAACCAAACCACCCTCACCCATATAAGACTTCTGGTCTGAGGTAGACCGAACTCGGGCCGAACTCGGTCTAAAACCGAACTCGGCCTCCTTAAAATCAGCAATCTAATTTTTAGGGCCACCTTGCTGCGAGCTGTCAAACGTTCAATTTTTTTGAATATTTTGTGACAGAACTCTGGCCGAACTTTGCCTCCCCTGCCTAGTATAAATAGAGCTAGATTCTTCTCATTTCAAATCATCTCTCACTCTTAAACTTTCAATCTTCTAAGCCTTTTATGTTCTAAGTCTTACTCTTCCAAATCCCCTAGCCACAAATCTTCCTAAGCCCCAAGATGCTCAGTGCGATTCAGCTAGAAGTTCTGTACAAGAGTTGAAAAGAAGTCACTTGGAAAATTCCAAGTTTTGCATCTGCGAAGTTAAAGTATTCGAGCGCTTTGGATTAAAGGCTCGTGCCTGTAAGAAGTTGGTGTGCTCTTCGGACTAAAGGCACGTGTGTACCTTATTTCACAAATAGTGGATTTCAACTCCGAGCAAGAGTTCTCGGGCCTGGACTAGTCCTCAACGAGGAAACCAGGATATATCGCTGTGTTTGCGTTTGTTCTTCTAAACACTTTTACTTTCCACATTATTACTCTCTGATTATATATTCTCTTAGTAGTTGTTTTATGGACTTAGCATAGTGTTATTTTTAATTGGTCATTATAGACACAAACTTTATTCACCCCCCTCTAGAGTTGCCTACACGCTACTTCAGAGATAAGTCCTAGACTAGACATTTTGTTTATTCTTTTACAATGAACATGTTCCAGTCTATTATGTCACAACTCAAGAGTATAATTAGAATAAGCGATTGCATTAATTTCATTAGACTGATTTACAAGCTGAAGTTTAAACATCCCTTCGGTATAAAAGGCTTTCCCAAGTATGTTCTTTAATGTACATCACCATCTAGCCAGCATTGATGTCTATCCTTAGGCGTGCGTTACAGAGTAAGCCTCCAGAGATCAGGTTCTTTGCAATAACATGTACATGCTTTACGTCTTGAAACGTCAACGACTTCCCTGAAGTCAGCTTCAATACCACCGTCCCGATTCCTTGCACTTCAGCTTGTGCCTGGTTCACCACCATACCATTTTCAGAGGTTGGTTTGTACGTGGTGAGCCGTTCCTTACTAGAGCAGACATGGCATGTGGCACCAGTGTCTACCCACCAGTCAAAGTCAGCCCCCACCGCAGTGACTTGAGCAATCATAGCAATTACGTCAGTAACCATAGAAACCTTACTAGGCTCACCTTGTTCTGACTGCTTGGGCTTGGATCTGCATTCACTCTTGTAATGGCCCTTCTTGTCATAGTTAAAGCAAGTCACATTGGACTTTGGCTTCTGGTGCTTGAACAAATTAATAAGGTCCTTCTTCTTGTGGTGGAAAGCCACCTGCTTTCCCTTGGATTCCTTCGACTGGACCAAGTTGGCCTTAGCCATCTGCTTGGACAGAGTGTCCACCTTCAGTTGAGCCCTCATCTGGTTCTCAACATAAATTTTTTGCAGGAGATCTTCCAGACTGATCTCCAGTTTCTTCCTATGCATATTCGCATAGAATTTGCTCCATCCAACGAGAAGCTTGGAGACGATCCCTCCAACAACGAACTTGTCATTGAGGGGTATCTCCTCATCTTCCAATTTCTGACGTAACTTCAGGAATTCCTTCACCTGAGACAGCATCGTCTTCTCGTCTTCAAAGAGCCATTTGTGATATTTCTCATCGATGAATATCTTGCTCATGTTCTTGTCATCTTTATATAGTTTTTCCAAAGATTTCCATCTCTCTATGGCATTGGTCCTCTTAGAATAAGATTTTGCTAGAGAGTCCTCCATAGCATTGAGGATCAGAAGCCTACAGAGGCTATTTCCCTCTTCCATTTGGACAACTTGGCATTAGCAACAGCAATCGCGACTGCAGTCCCATCTTCTGGAACCTTCGGTTCTTCCTCAATTAACACATGGTCGACGTCCACGAGTTGAAGATTGAGGCTAACCTTTCTCTTCTAGATTTGGTAGTGCTCTCCATCAAATTTCTCTAACTTGTTAAAGTTGGAATCGATGAGTGCAGCACGAGAATTTTCCATCTTGTAAATCTAGCTTTGAGATTGTTAGTGCCGTGGCGTGATTTTAAGATAAAAAACAGATTTTGGCAACACTTCGAGGAAGGTGCACAACTGAAATCCCAGAGGATTCAGAGAAATGAAATCAAATGTAACACTTCGAAGAAGGCACAAATGAATTTCGTAACAGCAGCGACGAAAGCTCACAGAAAGTTTTCTGATTAGATCAGAGAAGTTCTCGTTCAGAACGAGTTACAAGTAAAAGAGATGAACGGAAGAAGAGAAGAGGCCTGCTAGGGTGACGAATCATTGGAGCTCAAAGCTAGTTTCGTCCCACACGACGATCAACTCCCAGGAACCAGCAAGTTCGAAGACGAACTGCGGAACACTGACGAAATGCTCTTCTGACTCCTCGGATAGGACATAACTCTCTCTGAATTCTTCTCTTCTCTGCTCTTTGAAATTCGTAAGGAACTTCTAGAAATGAATAGATTGAATGAGAGAGAAGAGAGAAACTTATATAGGTGCGCGCAGTAATCGTCCAGTATACGAAACATTCGAGACGTGTTGCGTGAAAAGAGTAACCGTTTCCAACATTTCATAACTGTTCAGATCGTGGTCAGACACGACAGCGCGTGCACGCTACAACAATTAGCGCCAACTGCGCCCACGCGCACTGCGCACGCTACGCGCACTGCGCGCCAACTGCGCGCGCAAACTGTCGCACCAAAGTGCACCAACAAAATGCCACATTATGCCTCATGAGCCTATGAGCCCGGGTCCGAGTCGCTAAGCTCCTACGGGACTTAGCTCCTAAGGAATAAATTCCAAGAGCATTACAAAAAACATTAATGCTTTAATATGGAGCCTTATCCTTACCTCCTAGTAAAATCGCCCACATGATTTCCTCCTTAGGGTCGCCATCCTATGTGCATACCTCAACACCACACCATGTATATATTGAGATACACTTCATGGTGCATTTCCGATGTGGAACTAAAAACTAGGCATGTAATGAGAGCAAGCTCTCTCTACATGTCAAGGAATAGCTCCAACAAGCTTTTGGTACTACATTGATTCTGACATGCTATTGTGCCAAGTAATCAATTTTAATATCTGAGAGTATCTAGGTGATGTTACATTGTTTAGGGAACACGGGGACGCAGTCATGACATTAATTTTTGGCTTGTCCTAGTGTATTTTGGAATGCTCGTGGCGTGTCCGGCATGGCAACACGGACACGTCACCAATTTTTAGAGTGTTCGTGCTTCCTAGTTCAAGGACGATTTGTATAAAATCTTTTTTTTAATATTAATTCTAGGAAGAAGTGGAAGAAAATGCCAAATTTGATAATTTTGCAATATCGGAAGGTCTCCAATTTTAGATACTATATTTTCAGAATTTAAAGGTGTTTAAGGATTAAATCGATAAGTTCTACTCTGAGATTAGGGTTTTACTGAGTTCTTATCAGGCTGAATTATGTACAACCTTTTCTAAATTCAAAATCTTGGAGGAGAACAAATTTTTTTTTTGAAAAAGTTGTTAAATTTATTATTACACATGATGAAAATTTTATAGGACCAGCCAAGATATGGAACTAACATATCAAAACGTCTCAAGTTTAAGCTACCAATGTTGTAAAAATCCGGCTAAGCGGCTGACTAGTCAGAGACAAGTCGGTAGTCGGCCGACGCCGACTCGCCTAGGGGTATAATCGGCCAAAAAAATCGGTCGACTCCTTAATCGGCACTAGTCGGACGACTAGGTTTTGCTACAAAGCCACGAACGACTCAAGAAGAGAAGAAGAAAGAAGGAGAAGGAGACGAAAAAAGAAGTTACTAACCTAAAAACCACGAACGTCTGCGCCTCCGGTATGTCAGCCGCCTCCGCCCAGGTAACTTCTTCTCCTTCTCCTTCCCCTTCTCTTTCTCCTCTTTTAACTTTCGTTTGTTTTGTTGCTGCTGCATTGTTTTTGGCTTCACTTGGCTTCTGTTTTCTTTTTTTTTTGTGGGGGGGGGGGGGGGGGGGGGGGGGGGGTAGTTGGGGGCTTCTAATGGTTTGCTGCTGCTGCTTTTTTTTTTGGGCTTTTGCTGCTGCTGCTGTATTTTTTGGATGTTCCTGCTACTGTGTTTTTTTTGTGGCTCTTTTTTTATGGCTTCTTCATTTAAAAAAAATACAAAGTTAGATGCAATTTAATATTTTATGAAATTTTGATTATGTACAAGACTTTGTCACTTTGGAGTTTGGGTACTTAATATTTTGATAACATATGACAGATACTTGCATAAATATTTTTTTATTGCATATATATATATATATATATTTTATTTATATATATATATATATATATATATATATATATATATATATATATATATATATATATATATATATATTTCAAATCGACTAATCCGACTAGTCCCCAACTAGTCCCCGATTAATCCCTAGTCCCCGCGAACCGAGTAGTGTATGACTAGCGATTTTTACAACCTTGTAACCTACTATGTCTTTCTTTCTTTTATGGTTAGTGAAATTGTTTGGAAATGAATGTAGTTCAAAGCTTGTGATTTTACAAGGCTAATTTGTATTAAGTACCTTCAACTTTCTTAAATCTTCACTTTGATACCACAAACTTTTTATATGTTCACTTTGATACCAAAAACTTTTTATGTTGCAATTTGTTACCGCAAACTTTTTTTTTTCACTTTACCCCTAACAGTTTAGCAGATATACAAAAAGGATACTTATAATCCACCACTACCTCCCTATGTTGCATGGACACGGATACGACACGACAATTTAAGGATATGGTGGTAATGATACAAAACCTATTATAGAATTATGGTGTGTCCTAGTGATTTTGTAGTGTTCGGGTTGTCCAATACATGCGCAACACGACACGACCTATATTTTTAGATTGGCTGTGCTTCCTAGCTATCTTCTCAACCTAAAATAAAAAATAAACAATAACATAAATAAAATAAGGAGAAATGGGGTTGGAGACTATGAGTGTGAGGGTGATAGGTTGTTCATTTCTTTATCTTTTAAATGGCGAAGTCGAGAGAGGGGAGGAGTTGTAGGTGTTGAATCATATACATAACCCTCGTCTTCACAAAAGTGTAGAGTTTTGGTGTTGTTGTAGGGAATTTAATATGGTATCATAGTGATCAAGTTCAATCTCTTTGCGTGCATTTCAAGCAGATTGTTACAAAAAGTAACATGCATGAATCCAATTTTGGTATAGTTCTAGGGACATTAACTATATGTGGAGGAGGAGGAGGAGGTGGTAAACATAGTGTGGAAGAAGGAAGGATTAGTTAGATTATTAGTCATGACTCATAAGCTACTCTATTTTGCAAGTTGCTCATGTAGAATGTGATCCAGTTTAATGCTTTTATATTCTTATGAAGGTTTCAAGTTGGCCATTTTATTTTGTTCTATAGTTTTATTTACATAAAAAAAGTTTATTATTTACATGTTTACATTCGAGCACCATTGAACCCAGTTGCAAGGCTAGAATGTTTTTGCCCTTTTCATACAAAAGAAGTTCTACTGTATATATATATTTTTACATCAGGACCAAAACAATATACATCCTATTTCTTTTTCTCCTTTATAGATAGATGAATCAGTTTCTTCTAATAAATACTTTCTTGAATCCCATTTGTAGACAGTTAAGTTTTTGTTTGATTAATAATGCACAAATGCAACTTTTTTATGAGTATATAAGGCCCATTTAGTGTAGCAAACTGATAACCAGATTAGATAACAATAGAAACCAACACTCAACTAAAATCCATAACTTAATTGTCTATAAATATTGTACGGAATATATATATATATATATATATATATATATATATATATATATATATATATATATATATATATGTGGAGCCCCGCCCCACCCCTACCCCTTGTACCGTTGAATTGAGGGACCCGCGTGGGGCCCCCGCGCGCGCCCGATAGATCCAACGGTCGAGGGCGACGGGGCTCCACGGGCGGGGCTCCCGATCCGGACCTTATATATATATATATATATATATATATATATATATATATATATCAAGTTCAATCTTCAATGTTTTGGTCCGTTCCTTTCACATTTTACTTTGATATGAGCTAGACTAGAAAAGAAAGCTATTGCTATATATGTAGAAACCCAGAAGTTGAAAGGATAGTGGCAGTGGCCTCTCTTAGCTCCCTCTCCGACGTCATTGGTTGTACCATTTATTTTGGAATGTAGAGTTCTATATAACATGTATGACTATGAAAAGGCAAGTTTTTCATCATATTAAGGTATGAATTTTTTACTTTTTATGTTTTATATAAGGTTTTTTTCGGGATATGAGACAATTATTGAGTCGAATTTTGAACTACTTAACCTTGATCCAATTATTATTTTAAAGCGCACCACGAATCGAATTGGTGAACCAACTCACCCTATTACCCTCCTCCTTACTGAACGTAAAGATAAGTAGCACACTCTCTTCCTGAACCCCGTACCGTGACCCAGGATGTATTCATGTACAGCCTTCCAGGTAACTATGGGCCTATTAGCAGATCATGCAATACATACAATAAGCTGATAGTGCATAACTGTATTGTCTGTCCAAAATGATCAGAGGATAAATTTTCACACTTAACATTTAGCAGTTTGTAAGGACATAACTATGATCGTCTGTTGCTAAGTAGTAATAAGGTTATTTGATATGTGATATATCTCGTTCTTTATCATGAACTACTTCCAACTATTAAGTTTTAATTATCTATTATAAGGATAGTTTGATGCACTGACACTGCCAAGGCCAAAAAAAAAAAAAAAATCTTATACTTAATTTTTTCAATATTCTGTTCTTATCTCATCTTTCTATTTACATGTGTTAGCATTTTCGGTTGGTTTTGCTATTGTTCATCTTATCTTATATTGGTTATGCAAGTTGACTGGACGATCAACATAAAAATTAGATCTGGCAGATTCCACGGGGAAGTAAAGCAAGATCACGGATCAAAAAAAGACAATGACCTTTCACAGAATCTATAAAACTGCTAGCCTGGTGCTTGTTTTATTAGTCCAGAAGGTTTTAGAAAGTGGAAGTGTGGTTAATAATGCTATCTGTTGCTTTCTAGTTGTAGGTTCCATGGTCTCTGGCTTGTGTTTGATGAATTAAGACCCAGTCTCCATCGACACGTTAGGTTTCTGATTATAATTCGTGGGCCGATGCGAGGTTAATATCGAATGTCTGTTAATTTTATATTGTAGGTTGCATGGTGTTTGTTAAGTTTTATGGTTTGAGACCCACATTTCCCTTCAGCTTGTTAGGTTGGCAATTATGATTCATGGGGCTTCTAGATGGTCTTTGACTAATTGGCAGCATCTATGCTTTATGTCCCTCTCAGAAATGCCTTTGTGGAGACTTTTGCTAGTGCTTTTTTGACACTCTCATTATCATATGATATGAAACACAAACCTGGAGTTTCTTGAAAACACTTTGTATTATTTGCTTTTATTCAGTTGCTCTTATTCAGTTTCTAGATATTAATTTTAGCACAAAGATACTCTGTGGCCTTCTGGATTATGCTGGTATTTATCAGTATGGACTTAACCTTTTTATGATGTATAAAAGACTAAATAGACATATTGCTATTACACTTTTTCTTTCCACTGCATCATTTATCAGTTTACTGGTTCATTTTCTTAACATGTTACTTGATACAACGAAGACCAACTCTCTGTTTCCTCATAAGTAGTATGTGATGTGGATCAATCAATATGACTTTTCAGGCCCTAGAAAACCCAAACTTGGATGCGACTAAATTAAGGTGTTATTTATCAACATATAGCATTGAGAGGACAAGTTGCTTGAACTAATAGGACTTGGCGAGGACCAAAGAAATCGCACAAGCCAAATATGCCAAAACCACAATAAGCACTACGTAAACACAATAACTTTTTACGTGAAAAATTCTTACGGAAAAAAAATACGGGACTATCAGAGTCCACCCTGAAAAAGCCTCCACTAATGAAATAAAGAGATACACCGACTCCTTGGAAACTCCTCCACCGATCCACACGGATCACCACAATACTTCAACTAGATGTAAATAGATTACAATAAATATAAAAGGATTACCGAAGATGAGTAGACGATGAAGAACTAATAAAGTACCTCTCGAAACAATCTCTTTTCGAATCAACCCCCAAAACTTCGTATCCCTCTTTCTCTTCTTAGAAAAGCAACATTGAGAAACCACTCTTTTGATCACCTGATATGAATTAGGGTTAGGAAACTCCTATTCAAAACACCCAAAATCCTCAAAAGATTTGAACCGTTGATCACGATCCAACGGTGTTAATAAAACACTCAAATTTGACCTTTAGCCTGACACAATTATACCGGCGGTATACCCAAAAATAGCCATATTGAGTTAAACTTATTCTAGAGCAAAAGCATGTTTCACCGGTGTACCAGCGGTACATATCATGCCCCGATCCCATAGGACTGAAAGTTGTCACTGGACGTGATACTGTACAAGTCCAAATTACACTTGTACACGACAAGCACAAACACGGTCGATTAAACAATATCAAAATCAAGTCATTGCAGCGAAAATAAACAGAAAAGTTGATACAAACAAAATATTAAAAGTGGATCTTCTTATTGATAACTTGCAGCAAAATTACATCGACTCTAGGCTAAAAAAATAACTTATTACAAATACTGGATCTCATTACAATGAACGATGTCATAAGGCTTACAACTCGGAAACTAATACAATCAATATTGTTCTATACATTATTTTCTTTATATACTAAATAAAATAACATCTCCAGTCGAACAGTTTCATGTTGCAAAACGAACTCCAATGCCTTAGCATGTCCAAACGACTTCCTGTACATGTGTAGGAGAGGGTCGCATATTAGGGAATACACTGGTGAGTAGCCTTAACCCAACTCACCTAAAACAAACACGGTTGATTATGTGAGAGCTTGCAAATTATTAAGTGGTCTTTCCATTTTTGTCCTAGGATCAGTTAATAATTCATTGAGTCACTTGACGCAGTGAATCTTACTCTAGGCTATATATGAACATAAATTGAGTCACTTGACGCAGTGAATCTTACTCTATCCTACCATCCTTCCCAGCAAACAATGTGTTATAATTCAAAATATATAAATGTGTCATCAGTATCCCTATATCAATTTTTGGGATCCATAAAATATAAGCGTCGTGAGTTCGTCATTGCAAACATATTGACATGCCTGCAAACAGATTGACATTAGCATGCCGCCTAACTATATGAAGGTCATTGGTGAACACACACCATCTTGGACTATCCATGGTAGGACGACGATCATTTACGTGCAAGTAGCTAACCCTATTAAAGGTCCCGAATTACCTGTAGTAGTACGTCATCACTTATTACCTTGTTTCTCTTAGGTCGAACCGGTCTTGGTACCCGACGACCGTTCGAGGAACCAAACATTGTGCACAAGTTGTCTATGACCATGCATACCTATGTCTACTTAGCTATTAAACATAACATGCATGATAACATAACTTGAGATAACAATGCAATCACATTCTCTTTTCCAATATCACATTCCTAAAGCCATCACCCGCACTTTCATTCTTTCCAATCCAGAGTTTCTACCTTGGCGACTAACTGTCCCAAACCTTTTCCACATTTTCATTCCTTTGAAACAACAGTACAACCACAAGATAACATAACAACAATACTATACTTCACATGAATACTATACTTCACATGATAGCATAACAACACTATATTACAGTATCTATAACAACAGTTCAATATTTCATATATATAACAGCAGTACAAAAATCCATATCTATAACAACAAGTTAATATTCCATGTTCCTATATAGCAAGTTAGCAACAATCATATTATTTTATTTTATCTTAGTTCTTTTTATTTAGCATCAACAAACTTATAGAATATAGCAACAAAGACAAGCAACAGTTCTTTTATTAAGTGTGAAGGTAAAGGAGAGAAGGATCAAAATCACCCACCATGTAAAGAATCGATTTCGTCTTGATCGAGCAGATCTCTGAATTATTCCTCTGCACGAGTCCAAGTTCAACCAGGCCATTCGAGCCAACATTCCAGCACAATAAACCACGCGAAGCGGGACATTACATAATGCACCATCCAGAAAAAAAAATTCGTCCTTCAAACTTAAGAGTATAAACTCCTCATATCAGCATCAACTGACCATTGAAGAAACTCTTGATTGACATCAAAGCACATAGGTCACATCCCAAAACAATTACAAAGCAATTTCCATTTTTTATCAATACTTCAACAAATTCTTCAACACACAACAAATACACCTGCAACAACTCTCTCTCCACTTGATGCTTTATGCCTTCTATTCCAATCCATAGCTGCACCAAAGTACTAACGTATGAACTCAATGTACTCCACAGAGCCTCTCCCTCTTGTCCAACTTGAATACTTCTTGTATAACTTTTCATCCAATAATATAAACTCACTCGCGCCATAGCAAAATCTATTAAACAACTTATACCACCAAGTTCGATCCAACCATTTCCAAAATTTTACCAACATCTTCTGCCTCTATCAATAGCATGTCTTGCACAGAACTATACTTATCAAACTCACTAGACTAGATATCACTTAGCAAACCTAAGCTACAGATACAAGCACCAAGGAACCAAAACCACACTAAGGCTAACCTACCCAAGCACTATACTATTATATTCTAAATCAAGGGGAGCACAGCCAAGCGAACTAGAGCTAATTTCCATGGAGCCTCCATATTGTATTCATCCATCAATGTCAATTAATCTCAAATTCTTATAGCTAAAATCCAACAAAATAACTAAATTCAATGATTCATTATGTTACACAATCATATTCGTCCAACCATAATATCTTCGAGTCAACGTCTGTCAATCTTCGATACACCTCAATTCCATCAAATATATTCTAGGAAAAACATCCATTTACTAAATTCAAATTTGTTTCGAGCAATAACATCTGTTAAACTAGATATAAGATCGACTCATTCCACACTCTAGGTCGAATCAGCTTTAAGGTATCTTTGGTTATCGAGCAATAAAATTTCTAAATCCTTAGTGTCAATCGTATCTACTCCAAATAAACATCTAATCGCACCACCAAGTCTTTGCATTCAACTTAAAATTCAATTCAATCGACTCCAGCCACAATTCAATACACATTCAATATTGATTTCCTAATGAAGTTATTCATTTCATAATTCCAAATTCTAATCCAATACTATCTTAATATGCCAAAAATTATTTCTTCATAATCTGAACCAATTTAACAACATTCGAAATTGCAACTAACTAGAAATAAGTGTAAACTGAGACCTCGCACTACCCCAACTGATACTAATAAGCTCATCGATATGAACATCACAAATCAAAATACACCACTAGGGATATCCAATACACCACTTAGGAAACTAAGCCACTTGCATACGAACATTCATTGTCCATACCTTGAGTTAGCGTCCCTTTCAGACAATCCTTACGCGGTGGCTCCAACGACCACATATAACATCCAGTTTCCTACCCACTTGTCAATCATCTGAAATAAAATTGTAACCATTTCACTTCAACATCTTAACTCATTTCTATTCCTAGAAGTTAGGCACACTTCCTTCCTAAGTCACAACTTACTACAATACCTCTACTGATAGTTGTTGCTCATGCAACATCCAAATTATCTATTACCAAACATTTTGCCGTAGACTCCTCTTAAACCATATGAATCTTCTCTTCGAAGCCATCACTAATCAACAAAATACCCATATGAGAAATCATAACATATATAGACATTATATGTAATATTCAACAAATATCAAGAGGGTCAAAAGACCTTAGATCACATAAGCAACTTTGAGTTAAAAATAATTAATTCAAAGTCAAAAGAAGTAAAGTCGTGCTCTCATACCATTATGTCATACTCCGATCATGTAGGACCGAAAGTCACCATTGGACGTGATGTTGTACAAGTCTAAATTACATTTGTACAAGGCAAGCACAAACACGGTCGATTACAACAATCTCAAAATCAAGTCATTGCAGCAGAAGCAGAAAAGTTAATGACACAAGATATATAAAGAATGGATCTTGTTATTGATAATTTGCAGTGGAATTACATTAACTTTAGGCTAAAAGAACAACTGACTACAAACACTATATCTTATTACAATTAATGATGACACAAGACTTACAACTCGAAAACTAATACAATCAGCATTGCTCCATACATTATGTCTTTTATATATAAAGAAAATAATATCTCCAGCCGAACAGCTTGAAGTTGCCAAACGAGCTCCAACGCCTCAGTACGTCCAAGCGACTCCCTGCACCTGTAGAGGAGGGGCTCAGGACATTAGAAAATGCACTAGTGAGCGCCCTTAACCCAATTCACCTAAAATAAACATAAATTGTGTCAATTGACACATTAAATCTTATCCAAGACTATCATCCTTCCCTACAAACAATGTTATCGTTCATAATATATAAATGTGTCATAAGTATGTCATTGCATCAATTATTAGGATTCGTAAAATATAAGTGTCGTGAGTTCATCCATGCAAACAGATTGGCACGCCTGCAAACAAAGACATTAACATGCTGCCTAACTATATGAAGGTCACTGGTGAATAAACACTATTTTGGACTATCTATGGTAAGACGACGATCCTTCAAATGCAGATAGCTAGCCCAATAGATGTCTCGAATTATATGTGCTAGTACGTCAGCACTCATTACCCTTATTACCCCTAGGTCGAACCGATTATGGTGCTCTGACGACCGTTCGAGCAACCAAATCTTGTGCACAAGTTGTCCATGACATGCATGTCTATGTTATTTAGCTATTAAACATAAATGCATGATAATATAACTTGAAATAACAATGCAATCACATTCTCTTTTCCACTACCATATTTCTAAAGTAATCACTTGCACTTCCATTCTTCCCAATACATAAATTTTTACCTTGATGATTTAATAGTTCCAAACCTTTTGTAAATTTCTATTCCTCTGGAACAACAGTACAACATTCCACAAGATAATATAACAAGAGTACTATACTCCATAAGATAACATAACAACAATACTATATTCCACATGTCTATAACAACTGTTCAATTTTATGTCTATAATGTCAGTACAAAAATCCATATCTATACCAACAAGTTAATATTCTATGTTTCTATATAGCAAGTTAGCAACAATCATATTACTCTTTTTTTATCTTAGTTTTTTACTTAGCATTAACAAGTTCATAGAATATAGCAACAAAGACAAGCAACAATTTTTTTATTAAGTAAAAGTAAAGGAGAGAAAGATCAAAACCATCCACCTTGTGACGAGTCGACTTCGTCCTGACCGAGTAGATTCCTCCAAACGAATCCGAATCCAACCATGCCCTTTGAGCCAACATGACAACACAATGCACCATGCAGAGTGGGACATTACAGTACAACGGCAGCGGTATACCGTTGACTCCGATACTGCTTTTATCAATAGCCTAACACGCGCTTAAATGCACCACCTTTGTCGCCTTCGAATCCCCGATGTATCGTACGGACGGGACATTGCTGTACACCAGTAGCGGTATATCGCGCTGACTCTGATACTGCTTTTTCCAATAGTCTGACATGCGCTCAAATGTGCCACCTTTGTCGCCTTTGAATTCCCGAGCTTCTCCGACACACGTATGTCGCTCGTCATACTCCGGAGTGTTCTACACATATGTTGGGAACCCTACCCATCACCGACATATCCCCCCTTCCCAACTAGGTGGAGAAGCTCGTCATTCTGACTTTCTCCTGCAGTACTCAAATTTTTTTCGGCAGAATCTTTTTGAGCATATCCGCCTATTGTCTTCATGAACCTTCTCAAGCGTTACGTCATTCGCCTCAAGCATATCTTGTAACTAGTGATACCGAGTTGCAATATGCTTGGACTGTATGAAATGTTGGATTCTTTCCAGGGTGAATAACACTTTCACTATCGCAAATCAATGTACTGCTTTTGCTTGAGCCATATTTCCTGTATGAATTTCTTCATCCATAATAATTTCTTGCAAGCATTCGTCGTCGCAATGAAATCTGTCTCTGTTGTAGGCAAACAAATACTTTTGCAATCATGACTGCTATGAAACTGCTCTACCAACAATATCTTTTAAAGTTGATCTTGTCATATCTACATCTCCAGCCATATTAGCGTCAATCACTCCTGAATGAAAGCTTCAATCAACATTGTCCTGAAAATAACGAGTGATCCATTTAATCTCTCGGATTGGAAAGATACATGTTAACCCATGCCTACTGCGTGAGCTATATTTGGCCTTGTACATATCATAACCTAGATGCGACTTACCACTGCTAAAGTATATAGAGATTGCTCCATATCTTCCTTTTCGTCCTGGTTGATGGACACTGCTCCGTAGTGAGCTTAAAGTGAGTTGCAAGAGTGCTTATTTCTTCAACCTGTCCATCATGAAACACAGATTTTCATCCCAAGAATAGTCGTCGCATTCAAATCCTTCATAGAGAAGGCTCTCACCCAGTTGGTGCTTCAACTCTACCATCTTGGTGGCATTTTTACCCAACAATAGCTTGTCATCAACATAGAGTAGTAAAATGACAAATTTATACTCAGCAAAATACTTCACAAACACATAATGGTTTGATGTCATACGGGCATAATAATGGTCCTCCATAAATGACTCGAAATTCTTGTACCATTGTCGGAGCCTGCTTCAGACCATACAGACTCTTCTTCAACCGATAGACCAAATGTGATTTGTCATTCTCACAGAATCTCTCGGGTTCTCCATGTATATTTTACTTCTAAATCACTGTGGAGCAATGTCGTTTGACATCCATCTGCTCAATCTCCAAATCGAAACGCTGCTAAACCTAGCACCACCCACCCAGATACAACTTGACAACCGACGAGAAAAATTCGTCGAAATCTACGCTCTTTCGCTAACTATAGCCTTTGACTACCAGTCTTATTTTGTATCGAGGGCAAGTAACATCCTCTGTCTGCTCACTCTGAATAACCACCATTTTTTCAAAGTCTTCTTATCCTTTGACGACCACACCAGCTATAAGTAGAGTTTGCATGTAAGGAACTCATATCCTCCTGCATGGCCTACATCCACTCCTGCCTGTGTTCGTTTTCCATCGCCTCTGTGAAGCTTTCATATTCTCCTCCATCAGTAGGTAGCACATAATCTGGCGAGTACCTCGTGGATGGTTGACACTCACTCGTGCTCCTTCTCAATAGAACCTCTGATGCTGACTGTGTACTGACAGTGTCATCCCCTTCAGGAACTGTCTTATCGACATGCTCATCTGAGGGTAACCATGATCACCATCAGCAGACTGATAACCAAGTTTTGGAACAACTCCATGTACTAGCTCTCCCATAAATGGATTCTCTGTAATGCCCTCTGGAATGGCTTAAAATAAAATGAGTCTTAACTCATGCAAATCCTCATCCTCAGAAGACATCTTGGAATCCTGAGTTGTAGTCATGGTCTAATCCTCGACGAATATTACGTCCCTGCTTTGGTAGAGCTTTCTTTCCACGTGATCATAGAGTCTATATCTGAACTCATCCCGACCATATCGACAAAGACGTACTGTCTTTTCTTTGGCTCAAGTTTGGACCTTTTGTCCTTCGGTACATGCACGAAGGCCTAATGACTGAACGCTCGCAAGTGATGGTGTGACGACTCATTGTCGTACCATACTTTGTCAGACACATCACCCTGTAAGGAGCACTAGGAGAGAAATTAATAACATAAGCAACAATATTAAGAGCCTCACCCCAATATCTGTTCGGTAAGTTCTTTTTTCTGAGACCATACATTATATCCTTTCTATCAATATCATGTTTATACTCTTTACTAGTTCATTGAGCTGATGCGTCTTTGACGAAGACTTCTGGTGTCGAATCCTTTGCTCTTTGCAATATTGTATCAAATGGACCAATGTATTCACCGTCATTGTCGGACCGAACACACTAACATCTTGCTCGTCTCCTTTTAAATGAAGACTTGAAACTCCTGAAAGTAGACAACACCATCCTTTGTCTTTATATCATAGAAATTTTCCTAAAAAATATCGATAAACTTTACAAAATAAGCACCACCAATAGATTTTACCTTCATTGAACCGCAAACGTTCGAGTTATCAACTTGAGCAACGCTGGCTTCCTTGAAGATGAGTAACTTTGAAAAGATACCATATGCTGTTTCCAGCTATGCAGTGCGTACATTTCTCCAATTTTATAAACTTCAGCTCTGAAATTATCTTCCTGACAAGTAGTTCATTCATTTCTTGGATATAACTGAGTCGCATGTGACACAACTCGGTAGACGCATCACTAATTGCGTTCACCTCATGTACCCTGTGCGTTCCCTTCCATAAATAGACCGGATTTCTTGATTCATCTGGCAACTACCACTGAATCTCTGGAAAGCTTCTACTGATTATTCCTGAAGAAATTAAAGAATTTCAAATCATCCAACACTCCAACTGACTCTACGTTGAAACGGATATCGGACACATGACGAACCTCTCTGAGCACAAGAATTGTTCTCGTATTAGTCTTCAAATGCACATCCCATATAGCCACGACCTTTGGCACATTCTCATTGTCCATTTCAATACTCCACAGTCTTCTGTGGATGTGGCAAACAAGGCCCTTTGTGAGATATATTGTGAAGTCCCTGAGTCCGTCCACCAGCAAAGAATTGTATTCCAGGTGATGTACATGATAACCTCATCACCCACTGTAGTGTAATCACTCTGCTTCCCATTGTTGTCCTTCTATCTTCAAAGCAAAACAATTCCGTTTGATATTGCCCTTGTCATAATGGTAACGTTAAGAGTCTTCGTACCGAACCTTGTACTTTTCTCTGCTCTTGTTGTTGCTACCGCTCGCACCCTTGTTTTTACTCCTGTTTGGTTTCTCTGAAACAACTGGCTCTGGATGAGATATAGATGAAGTATCTTGAGATTTTTTCGCATCTCTTTATTCAACACCCCATTCTTGACAAATTTCAAACTAATCACGCCTTCTGGAGTATAAGTGGTCATAGACACTCGTATGATCTCCCACGAGTCTGGCAAAGTACGCAACAACCAAAGTCTCTGTATCTCGTCGTTGAACTTTACTCCTATAAAGGATAGCTGGTCACGCCCTAAAACTCACTCAAGTGATCTGTAATGGCGAATCATCCTTGTACTTGAGACCTATCATCTCGGATCAGAAACAATTTGTTTACCCTAATCTTCTTGCATACAAGGATTCCAACTTCTCCTACAATGTCTTTGCATGCTCAATATTGGCGATGTGATTACAAATTCTCGACCACGAATTGCTGTCTTATATACTCATGCACGTGTGTCTGCTCGAAATTTTAGTCATCGAATTTCTCGCTAGGCTTGAAAGCAAATACCAGAAGATCAGCTTCTTAACAAATAGCAAATCCTTCATCTTGCTCCGCCAATAGTGATATTTGGAACCGTTCAAGTTTATAATACGCATTGGCTTCACATCCATCTATCTACTCGGTCTGGCTGTCAACCTCTGACACATGGCAACCACTGCTCTTATATCACTCTGTTGGGAACGAACTTCGAAAACCATTCCCCCAAACCGATAGAACTTGGTGAGAACCGAAGAAATCACACAAACAAAATATGCCAAACCTACAATAGGTACAACGCAAACACAATAACTTGTTACGTGGAAAATCCTGACAAGAAAAACTACAAAACGATCAGAGTCCATTCCGAAAAATCCTCCACTAATAAAATAAAAGATATATCGACTCCTTACAAACTCCTCCACCGATCCACACGGATCATCACAATACTTCAACAAATGAAAATAGATTACAATGAGTATAAAAGAATTATTGAAGACGAGAAGACGAGAAAGAACCACTGAAGAACTTCTTGAAACGATCTCCCTTCGAATCAACACCGAAACTCCGAATCTCTGAATCCCTTAGAAAATTACAACCTTTAGAAACCTCCCTTTTGATCATCTGATATGGATTAGGGTTAGGAAACTCCTATTTAAAACACCACAATCGTAAAAAATCTGGACTGTTGTTTACGATCCAACGGTAATAAAACATCCGAATTTGGCCTTCAGCCCGACACCGGTATACCGACCGCAGTACGTCGACGGTATATCGAAAAATAGCCACATTGAGTCGGAACCTGTGCTGGAACAAAAGCATGTTTACGCCGATACTAGTTTTTTCCCAATAGTGTGACATGCGCTCAAACGTGCCACCTTTGTCGCCTTCGACTTTCTGAACTTCTCCGACACACAAATGACACTCGTCACACTCCGGAGTGTTCTCCACATAGGTTGGGAACCCCACGCACGTTGAGAATCTAGCAGAAGAGGTTACGTGCCACCTTTGTCGCCTTTGACTCCCTGAACTTCTCCGATACACGGATGACGTTCGTCACACTCCGGGATGTTCTCCACGTAGATTGGGAACCCCACCCAACACCAACAATATAGGCACGTTGAGAATCTAGCATAAGATGTCAAGAAAATTGCCTCATCTGTTGGAGTTGAAGCTACACTGTGGCAGGTTTGTTCTCATTGGCTTCACCATCACTAAATATGTTCCCATCTGGTCAAACGAGTTAATGATGCCTCTGGCTTACTGGCTACATATGAGTAATATATATAAGAATTCCATACTACGAGAAATATGAAGTATATATTTTTTGCTGAAACAACCCATTGAGTTCAGTAGGTTACTGAAATCGTGTGGTGCTGAAGTTCCATCGAGTTCAGTTAGTTCACTGAGATCATGTGGTGTTAAAACTTTTCTGAGAGCTAATACTTTGATCACAAAGTTAGGTAGTAAATAGCACTTATCTTTTGAGTTGGTGGGATTCGTGGTCTAATAAAGTTGCTTCCTCTATACTTAGAGAAAGGCATCTAATCCCAATATATTGAGAGTCTTATAACTTGACAAAGAACCTTTACTTTTGTAACAGGGACCTCAAATTTTTGAGAAAAGACATCAGAATAACTGTTTTTCTACACCAGACTTGTGAAAAAATTGTTAGGAATATAGTTTGATGTTTTTTCGCATGTTATGCTTAATCTGAAATTGGAACAATATCAAGCAGAGTCATCTTTCAGAATAAAGCCCGGTAAGGTTTGATGCTTTTTGACTTGTTCTGCATAATGATTGCAAGTGACATCAGTATACTTGTATCAGAGTAACCTGGACCTTTAACATATCTGGATCATTCGATCCATGTCTGACTGACATATTCCATGGGCATTCCAATGAAGATAATATCACGTGATATCATGTTCTGACTACTTATTCAACTGCATCAACTGTCAAACCAAGTTTAGAATATGAGCAACTTTGATTCAGCAATTCATAGTTCAAAGTGACATGCCAAGCACTTAAGCAGATTCTTGTTAAAACTTGAAAGCGATGAGATGGAATCAGATTTTGTGATAAATGGGAACTATATAGTAAAGTAGTATGTTTCCTTCAAAAGTCACGTCAGAGTGTTAGTTCAAGCATCTTGCTAACTTATACAGTTATTAATTCTTAACAATTTCCTACCTTTAAATTAACAGGGACCTGAAACCCTCCATGTAGAGGTACTTGCAACGATGAGTGCACCTCTTAAGAGTGATGTACCAATCATCACTCCAAATCAACTTGCTGAGGCTGATGGGATATTCTTTGGGTTCCCAACTTGATTTGGCATGATGGCAGCACACTTCAAAGCTTTTATGGATGCAACGGGGGAATCTGGAGAGAACAGCAGCTGGCAGGCAAGCCTGATGGAATATTCTACAGCACTGTATCTCAATTGGTGGACAAGAAACTACTCCGTAAGATTTTCGTCCGCCGTCATGGTTTCTAAAATTTACAACTTTCATGGAAGTAGCAGCTTATATATTATAGAAGTAAGCTTGAATATATCTAGAAAAATGGGAAGTTACATTTCCTTGTTACTTATATCAGTGGATTTCACTATAGATGATTATAAACATTCTGGCGACGTCAATATGAACGTCTCAGAAATTGTTATCCAAATCTTCTCATAATCTGTGTTCTAGATCTAGATTATTAATATGTAAAGCGGTAGCTTATTCCATTGCTCCAGTATGTCTGTAAGTAGCAATGCTTTTAGGAAATCATAATGTCAAACTCAATCTATTTTCATCATTTGCCACTCTGGTTTGCAACTAGTTTCGTACCCAAGACTTCTATAAAGTTGAACTGCTTCAAATCATCAACCTTGTATAGACTTCTTGGTAGTAATAAAAACTCAACCTGCCTTACTAACCCTAAATTTAATAAAAAATAAATCATCTGTAAAATCTGAAGTTCTCATGAAGTCCTTGTCATCTATTCCGGTGCCTATAGATCTATATATTTTGTCCATTATAGTAAGGCATTTTGGTCCAACTCAAATAACAAAGAAGAAAAGAAAAAGGAATTACATCTCTTGGATTTTAATCATTTGATATTAAGGCTGTGTTTGATTGGGCTTTTTTTTCCATGGAAATATTTCCATCACAAATTTTCCACCAATTGTAGTGTTTGATAGCTTATATTTTCCATGGAATTATTTTCCAAAAAACTATAATTTTCCATATTTTCTTCTAAAATGGTGGAAAATGAAACTTGCCCAACCCATAGGAAAATATCATTTTCCATGGAAAATAACTATTTTCCGTGGAAAATAATAACAATCAAACACCCAAATTAAATTTTCCATGGGAAAATATTAAAATTCCATGGAATTTTTTCCTAGGAAAATAATTCCATGGAATTAATTTCTTTTCCACATATTTCCACCTTGCAATCAAACACACCCGTAGAAGAAAGCTAATTTCCTTCCTCCTAATCTCGTATTCAGGTTGACAGCAATAACTTAGCTGGGGGTTTGAAATGGAGCAGGAGAAAGGAGGCACCCTCTACTGTGCCGATACTTATGCTGGTGATGGCTCCAGAACCCCATCTGAGCTCGAACTGAAGCAAGCATTCCGTCAAGGAGACTACTCTGCCACCATTATGAAGAAGTTCAAGGGATCCTCTTGATCCGAGCATACCAGGATACAGAACACACTAGCAGCTCTATATACCTCCACTGCATCTTTGTCATTGCCATTGTGTCATGTTGTTATTGTTCATCTTTGTCGATTCTTGAAGTCTGTGGGCTTGTTCTTGCTTTACTTTGATCCCTTCTCATTTGTAAGTTCTTGTCCTTAATTACTATGAAAGCATTGCATTGTCTATTTACAAACACTAGCTTGGATCTTCTCTCCTAATCGGAGATGCTACGTTGCCCGCGGTTTGTAACTGCGGGGTGACCGCCGGCCGACGTAACAGCCAGCCATTGGCCTCCTGGTCCGTCTGGGGCTCGGAGATAGCAGGGGGGCCAATAGGTGGCTGTCACAAAATATTATTTTGTAAATGAAAAAACCGTGGGCAAAATATCATTTTTGTAAATGAAAATCTTAAGAACCAGTGATGATGATCATCTGATGCGTTATACGAGTCTTCCATTTCTAAAGTGACACAGTTCAATATTAGGACTATTACGCCCCATTGGTCTTTTGGACCATATCATCTGCCATTATTTATTGCCATAGTTCGCTATGTCAGGCACAATCTCAGTAACGTTTGTTTAGAAATTTCTTTTGACATTTTTTTTGAAATATTCAAATTATGAAAAGATATATATGACAGTATACTAAATTCAGTTTTTGATGGAAGGAAAATAAATGGGAGAAGCTTTGGACATATATTGAACATACATAGAACCTGTAAATTTAAAACTCGGCAAGGTTTACATAAAAATTCACCCAAGCTGCTGATTTTTGGTTGACACATCCTTAATATCCAACAAATATTGAATTGTGTCGATAAGAATGATATGGATATATTCTCCGATAGTTGCTCAAACTTCTATGATCTATATGGATATTTGCGAAAAATTGAGGAAGAAAGAGAGAATAGGCATATAGTTGTGAAACTATAGAAATCGAAGGTATTAAAGTGCCTATAAAACCAATTTAAGATGGTAAAATTTTGATGTTTTGAGAGCTGCCAAGTGGGTCGAGCCGGCCCAGTCTGGCACGAGCCCGACCCAAAAGGTATGTGTCGGTCCGGTCCGAATATTCTTGGGCCATGAATGGCCCGGCCGAGTATATCGGAGCGTGTCGGACCTCATATCTCGGTCCATAAGAGATGTTCGGTTTGACCCGGCCGAAGTCCAGGTCCATCCCAACCTGAGGCCTGGCCCGACACTAATTTTTCAAATACCCAAATATCTGAATCAATTCCAAATACTAATTCTTCCATACTAAATTTTATGTAGGAATACGAGGATGTGAACACACGTCAATTGTTATTATTAATATAAATTAAGAAACTGGAAATTGCTGAGAAATCCAATTTCGGAGTTGGTTTGTATGAAAAATCCACCCGTAGGATAAGTTTTATGAAATGTCCAGAATTATATATTTCCATGTTAAATATTCCAAGATTTCCTTTAGATGCTCTGTATTTACAAAATTGCTATCTTTATAATACCATAACTACCTTCGCACAAACTCAGATTGGATTGCGATTTTCGTCTTCTTCTTCTTCACGAGAGATCTGAATTTCATTGCTCTCATCTTCAACAAAGATCGTAAAGATCGTTCGTAGTTCACTGTGCTTTTCTTTAGTCGAACTCTAATCATCGCTCATCATCATCATCGTGGAAAATTTGAAGTTTTTCGGCGATTAGGTCAATTGTGGAGAGAAAATCTTCTTCTTCTTTCTATAAGAGTTGGCATCGTTTTGAAAGAAGAACGAAAACTCTTGAATTTTTGTTCCTGACAAATTTTTTTCCAAAAAAAAATAAAAAATAGGTTTTAGGTTTCTGTCGACTTTTCTCCATCATTCTCCGTGATTTTAACACGGAGAATGACCATTCTCCGTGTTAAAATGACGAAAATGGCCATTCTCTGTGTTAAAATCACGGAGAATTACCATTCTCCGTGCAAAATACACGAAGAATGGTCATTCTCCATGTCAAAATGACGGAGAATGACCATTATCCGTGTTAAAATGACGGAAGAATGGCCATTCTCCGTGTTAAAATACGGAGAATGACCATTCTCCGTGCTAAAACCACGGAGAATGGCCTTATACGTCAAAATAATGGAGAATGACCATTCTCCGTGTTAAATGACGAAGAATGGCCATTCTCCGTGTTAAAATCACGGAGAATGACGGAGAATGACCATTCTCCGTGCTTAAACCATGGAGAATGACTTTATCCATGTCAAAGTGATGGAGAATGACCATTCTCCGTGTGGGCATTCTCCGTGTCAAATGATGGAGAATGGCCATCTCCGTGTTAAAACACGGAGAATGGCCATTCTCCATGCTAAAACCACGGAGAATGGCCTTATACATGTCAAAATGATGGAGAATGGCCATTCTCTGTGTTAAAACCACGGAGAATGGCTCCGTAATAAAATGACTAAGAATGACCATTATCCGTCATTTAACACGGAGAATGGCTATTCTTTGTCAATTTAACAAAGAGAATGGCCATTCTCGTGCTAAAACCACGGAGAATGACCATTCTCCTTGTTAAATTGAGGAGAATGGCATTCTTCGTTATTCTAACACATAGAATGATTATTCTTTGTCAATTTAACAAGGAGAATGCCCTTTCTCCGTGGTTTTAGCACGGAGAATGGTCATTCTAAAACCACGAAGAATGGCCATTCTCCGTGCTAAAACCACCGAGAACCCGGAGATTAACAGCTTCTTCTTTAGTCGCCCTTTCGAAAGTTTAGAATCGCGAAAAAAATGATGTTTGGACCTCCGTTTTAACAATTTTACCGCTTGTCCATCTTTCCGAAATTTTTCGACGAGTTTTTGAAGTAAGGTTTGAAGATTTTGGAGGAGGAAAATCTAGATTCGAAACTGAGTGGCGTATGGGAAGAAGAGGAAGTATCGAAATATTTTTTTTGAAGAGTAGGGTTCGGGGGTGTTTTCAATAAATTAGAAGGACAAAAAGGTCATTCAGAACCCCCTTTATATATTTTCGCTAATTCTGGACACGCGATAAAATATTATTTGTGGTAGATTTTTCATAAAACTTTTACAATTTTTGGACATTTCATAAATTTTTCCATTAAGAAATTCGAGCAACTTAGATGTCACAACCCGATATACTGGGACGTGCCGACTTCAAGCTCGGCTTCAACCCTAAGGGGGCGTTTGGTATGCGGAATACTATATAGCCGAGAATTCTATATTCCGGGAATCAAATTCCAAGGAATTAAATTTCCTGGAAAATTACATTCCCATGTTTGGTGACAATATAAATATCCCGGAAAAAAAAAAAAAAAAATAATAATAACGAAAAAAAATGAACAAATATAAAAAAATCGGTAAAAAAAAATCGGTAAAAACGAAAAAATGGTAAAAACGAAAAAAAATCGGTAAAAACGACAAAATAACAAAAAACGATGAAAATGACAAAAAATCGGTTAAAACGACAAAAATGACCAAGCGACAAAAATGTATAAACGAAAAAATAACAAAAAAAAGGGTAAAAACGATAAAATAACCAAAGCACGACAAAAAAACATAAAATCGGTAAAATTAAGGTGTAAAAAGACAAAAAAAAACCAAAATGCGGCACAAAAAAAAAAAAAAACAAAAAAAAAAAAAAAACAACAAAAATCGGTTTTTTAAAACGAAAAAAAAAAAAATGACTAAAAATCGGTTAAAAACGACAAAAAATCGGTTAAAAACAACAAAAATTTAGTTAAAACGACAAAAAAATAACCAAAAAAACGATATAAAAACGAAAAAAATGACAAAAAAAGGACATAAAATCAGTAAAAATGATCAAAAAGCGGACAAAAACGACAAAAAAGACTAAAAAATCGGAAAAACAACAAAAAAAAGCTACAAAAACGACAAAAAATCGCTTAAAACGACAAAATTTGACAAAAAAGCGACAAAAAGGACAAAAATTGGGTAAAAAACGACAAAAAATAATCAAAAATTGACAAAAAAGGGATTAAAAACGACAAAAAATCGCTTTAAACGACAAAAAATTGATAAAAACGACAAAAAATGATAAAAAAGCGATAAAAATGACAAAAAATTAAGAAAAATTGACAAAAAGACAAAAAAATGGGTATAAAAACGACAAAAAATTACTTAAAACGACAAAAAATTGGTAAAAAACGACAAAAAATGACAAAATAGCAATAAAAGCGACAAAAAAGAAAAAAAATGTTCAAAACTAATCAAAATTGATCAAAAAAGAAGAAAAAAATTTAGACTTTTTTTTTGTCCGGGCAAAAAAAAAATACCTACCTATCCTCAAGGGATTAGAATTTTCATGTTTTGTGGGTAAACTATTTATCCGGGTATTTATAATTTTCGAGAATAAATTTTTATAAGCCAAACAAACGTGGTAATAGATTCCCAGCTTAAATTTTCGGAAATAAAAAAAAATACGCGCATACCAAACGTCCCCTAAGAGTTAATTCGTCTTCACTTTAGTACTTTCAATCGAGAATTGTTTAATTCTGCTGTGCTTCTTCACTTATTTCCAAATTTGTGTGTGATTTCTAGTACCTTGTTCGTCAGGATTTTTGTGTTATGTTGTGTTTACTCTATGCTACTATATTGTCAGCTGTAATGGCATTGTAATAATATATCTTAATAAAATGCAAAAGATAAAGTAAGGGCTTTCTTGATCCTAGCATAAATAAAGAAGAACAGATGAGTTGCGCTCTAGTCTCTTCGCAATGAGAGTTGGACATTGTCCATTTATTTGACAAAGGCAAGATCAGTGATGCTATTTTGGCTATAAATCCGGTCCAGTCGGATCCGGTCCGAATCCAAACTGTGTCTTGAGTCACGTAACAAATTGGATTTAGATTTTCATCCGTAGGTCTGGTCCGGTCCGGTCCGACATGCTATAGTGCATAGATCTAAAAGGTTAGATCCACCCAAATTCTGATCGAGCCGACCCACGGTCCGGTCCACTTGACGGCTCTAGATGTTTGTAGTAATATTTGTTTGCCTTGTACATATATGACATATATGTTCCAACTTTGAAGAACATGTAATATTAGAGTGGATATCCGGAAGGACCGACAAGATTTAAACTTTCCAATTGTGTGTGTGCGGTGGAATTAAAAAAAAAAAAAGGCCATTCCCTTCTAGAATCACATTTTTACCCCAAATTAATTACTTAATTTCCTTGCAATATAATACAACATCCTACTACACTAAAGTAGAATCTTATTTCACTGATCATGTCTGTTACCAAATCAGTTTCTTTGTTAGCATGTAGTTGACTACAATGAGAATCTTCAGTGACAAGACAAATAGAAGATTGCACACATATAAAACAAGAATAAACTAATCATTTTTTTTCTCCCTTATCAAACCAGCATTACTCCATGGCTATAAGCCACATATTATTTATTTTTCTCCAACTAATAATTTTTCCTGCATGTTTTGCATATCACTATTCAGTATTTGTATTTACCCATAGATGAGCAGGTGATGCCAATGTAGATGGCTAGTGTTGTTGAAGATAGACACGTCTAGATCAGCAAAAGTTCGACTTTTACTGCCAAATTCAGAGGCAGATAAAATATTTTCTCTAGACGACACCTAAACAAAAAAATATACAGAAAAAATGTCACGATTGATACAATGATACATCTCCAGGATACGCACAAACATAACATTTTAAACATTAAGATTGCGATTGTCGCCTGTAAAAGTTAGGATAAGTACAAGTATTTTACATTCTCTGTCTTTCATACATAACATTTACATCATCTTATAACAACTTGACTACAAGTTCCATCAAAACATTAATTTACATATTTTAAAACAAAATAAACTTTGTCGACATCCCGGCCAAGCTAACCGACGATCATTCATCTCCGCTTCATTGTACAGAGGCATTGTCTCTTCCGGGTTCTCGTCTTCCCCTAGTGAATAAATACTAGTCGTTAGAAACGACAAGCAAGTACTCGGTCAAAGGCAGTAAGAAATATGAAATATAATTCAGAAAAGAAAAAACTGAATGAATAATAAATGTGTGATTTAACGTATTTATGGTAATATATTAGAATTGCTATATATCATAATATCAACAAGTTATCACACAAGACCTAACCATAATACAATCACAAATACTATTCCTCATGGTTATGCAATTTTAGAGACACATGTGGATCACGATCACTCTCTATTTTTCGACAATAATCTCAGTTACCTGGGACTAGGTGGTGCCTGTATTGGGTACGGTGCCTTAGATCCGACCCCCCACATCTTGTGGAATCTAGTATGCATTAACTTTAAAATTCTGATTTTATTCTCGGAATTTATGAACTGTTCTCTGTTGGTGAGATAGGTCTCACCCCCCGACATCGCAAGGCCTTACAAATGTGGGACTACTGATCAGCTTTTCTGGTGTTATTATATTATAGGAATTTCGATAGAGATGTGATCCAGTTGTTCTCTCACCCCATGATGCAACTACAAATACAAACAATAGTCTAACGACTTTAGATCTAATATCAGTATCCAACTCAATTATCATCTCGCTTGTCAAAGACAATACGCCATATGGTAATCCCTTGTTGGCAGGCGACTATCCAACTTATTACTATCTCGTGTGTCGGAACAACACGCCATATGGTAGTAATTGTTGGCAAGGAATCGTTCTATTTATTTTACCATCCGTGTGTCAAGGACAACACGCCTATGGTATCTCTTGAGTACTAGAAAGTTATAAACTTAGATTATTCAATTAGGTTTCCAAATCTGGGCTCTCTAAATTTGGCTAACTTCCGAAATTACTGAAAATTTTGGCAGAACCTCCTGTGTATTTGTGCCTCCGAAATTTACAATATGCAATATACACATATATATCAAATCCGGGTACGCCGACCCCTTCGGTGGAGCAACTCTCAACACCGGACCACACATTTATAAGATTTCGGGTACGCGACCCCTTCGGTGGAAACTCTTAACACGAAACCACGCATTTATGTATATGTAATTAATAAAATTTTTTACCTTAGCAAGCAAATAGGCAATCAAGCAAATTATTTGGTCTTTTCTTTTCTAAAAAAAACTTATCCAAAATGAAATGGTTAGTAATACAATAATACCAA